>JXCR01131735.1:84890-105482 GCA_002079205.1 Phalaenopsis hybrid cultivar
TATATATATATATATATATATATACTCGAGGGACTTCGAAGGCTGCTATCGGCCACCCGTATGTATAGAGCCCGACAATCAACTAGAAAGGTGTCCTACTATACCAACTTAGGAGGGTACTCCTTAGCCCGGTACCGGTGATTGACAAATGGACAATCAAATTTATATTTAAAATTTATATTTTAGCATGCACATAAGTTTTGATGCAGAGAAAGTTGTAGCAATTTTGTAGTTAAAATACTTTTGCAAATGTAGTATCTGTTCTTATCGTATATGTTTTTTATCAGTTTTGTAAAAATATGATTGTCCACGAGTCGATCACAGTGTCGGGCATGAGACCGCCAACAACATAAGAGGGCAACGGTGCCCCACTAGTCTTATCTCGGTGAATAATATTATCATCCTACGATTCACCGGGCCTGATTTTGTAATATGGAACATTATTCTGCTCTATCACCGGCATGTCTTCATCATCATCGCCCTTTCCCCAAAATGATCGTCCAACTTATAGTCTTGCGTGATGGTTCACATATAGCAAAAGGCTATATGTGTGCACTTATGTTTCGTACATAAGTGTATAAATCCAACTAAGAAGAAAGAAAAAAAAGAAGAAAAATGGGGGTGAGAGAGAGGAGGGACCAATCCGCCTGAAAGAGCGAAAAGTTGAAAATGTGAATCAGCACTCAAAATCGCTTTTAAAACAATCGATAAAAAGACCAAAAAAATGTAGCCCAACGATCCACGAATCAACCCCAAAAGGGTATCATTTTCTCCAATTTTCACAAATGGATCAACCAAAAAGATATCATTTCACTCAATTTAGCAAACGGATCAACCAAAAAAGTATCATTTTCAAAACTATGTCTCTTCAAAGCCACAAGCAGCTTAAAAGAAACTGTAGCCAAACACGCCACAAAATGGTCTTAAAATTATAGCCCGGCAAAGCCACCAAAACAGATTCAAAACTGTGTTTAAAGCAGTCCTCGATAGCCAACGATATGAGTTTGAGAAAACCCATCTTGCATTTTCAAATGCTTCAGCCCTCCACGAATATCACATGTAAAGCCTCCCCAAAGCCCAAATAAAGGTACTCCTAACCTCCAACCTATAGGCCATTTTGATTTTCTATAAGTATTCTACAATGATTTAGGTGCTCTTCATCATAAGGTCAAAAGAGATGAAATTTTAAATGATCCTTCATGTTTGAACTTAATACTCAGCTTCCAAATCTTTATGGATCAAGGACCAAAAAGGGTTTCAAACTTTTATTTTCTTCCAACAAATGCTAAAGCCATTAGTCAAATTTATCTCCCAAAAGAGTATGTAATTGGCCCAAGAAATCGGCATTTGAATCTCATTAAAGAAAACAGTAATTGTTCAAGCTCAAAAATAATTTTAAACCCACTTCAAAACAACCTTCATTTAGGCTCACGAATAATATGTAAATCCCCTCCAAAATGACATTTGTTCAAGTATAAAACAATGTATAAATCAACTCCAAAATAGCACCTAAGTGATTTCAAAACAATGCTTGAATGTCGCCCAAATCAGCAATCATGCAAAGAGATGAAATGGCATAAACCATTTTAAAACTGTCGACTTAAATATAGCTGCATACAACACCTAAACATCCTCAAAATCAGCAAGTTTGTTAAGCCAAAGACAGCATTTAACTCTTCCTGAAAAGATGGATACACAAAGCTTAAGTAACTTTTAAAGCACTTTCAAAAAAGCATTTGAATGTTCTTCCATAAAAATGTATTTTTAATTTGCGCAACTTGCTCATATGTTCCGGCTTTCCAATTTGATAACAATTCTCATTCATTCTTAACAGTAAGCTCATTTAGCTCTTAAAGTGACCTTAATTTCGCAATTCCAGGTACATATAAAAAAAAAGCATTCAAAGCAATTCCAAGTGGCGCAGATTGGAGGGATTACTCATATCGCCAGGCAAGAAATCATAAAAGCGAGATCCCCCAACCACATTTTATAGATTATGAACCGTAAATGATAAAGACTGCTCATAGATCTTGGCATTCAAGTGAGATTTGTAGCAAGATTCAAATACCGAAGGTATCTCAAATTTTTTTGTAGCCTCAGACATCCTTCCTGAAATGGAGAGGCTATGGAAAACAAACAAATGCTGCTAGGAAAAGAATATTTACAAACATACCACCTAATTCTCATACATTTTAAGATTTGGGTGGTGTATATGTAAAACCTAAAGTTTGGGTGTTAGATATGTAAATATATAAGAATTGGGTGGTGAATATGTAAAAATCAGAGTTCAGGTGTTGGATGGGTGAACCCATAAGATATGTGTGACACGCATGCAAAGAATTAAGTGGTATGTATGTAAATACTCAAAGATCGTGTAACAAGTGTATGAGCATATAATTTCATCCATGTGATCTGCTCAAAATCTGAAATACAATGCTCATTAAAATAATTCCAAATAGTTTCAATGAATGGTATTAAATTCAGCAGGTGAATTAATATCAGCGAATAACATGGAATTCAACAAATAAACTGAATTAAGTGAGTGATAATACCATTCTATTAAAGAACCACATGCAGCAACCAACCATGATATTCAGCTAGTGACCCAACCTCGATAATTGATATTGGCCTTAACAAATAAAAGTACATTTCTGCCTTCAAACAAATTTCACAGCCACCCAGGTTTAAGAATAATAAGGAATGCATAAAGACATTGCCATTTTGAAGTGTGAACTATGTGAACATACAAAAGCTAAATCAATTATTCACCCAAAATCTGCATATATAAACATGTGTAAAAAACTAGTAAGGGACTACAAACCCATCAAATAACCAAGAAATTTGTTCGCGTTTATTGAATCAAAGCAAGGGCCAAGGTAAACAGCTGAAAGTAAAGGGGACAGAAGAAAGCTCAAAAGCTGCTTTTCCTGCTTACTATTTTCTTCATCAAGAATTCTAAATTGCACAAATTTCTGGTTTCCAAAATTTTCATTGAGAAATTTTCTTAAAAACATATTGAGCTCTCATTTTTTTAAAAAAAAAAACACCGCAAAAGGTGGAGATAAAAGAAATGCTTCAAGCCCATGGAGCACAACCAATGATTCATAGGATTAAGGAGCAGGAAACTTGAGCATTCATGCCAACACAAACAACAGTTAAGAAAATATTATGAGGTTGACTTTAGATGGAAACTAAGGCCTCAAAAGCTTGTGTGAAGATTAGCTTTTCAAATTCTAGAGCGACTTGCAGGGACATTAAAAGATCAAGAATAAAACGGGCCTTCAAACCAATGCTGAGCAAACAAGCGACAAAACGGGCGCCCAAGCAAAGTATCGAGCAGTCCCAAAAAAAAAATATTGAATAGATGAGGGAGATGAAATTACCTTGTTTAAGCTTTTCCAAAACAAACACAAAACTTCAAAAGGCCTCAAGCCACAGTTGATGAACAGAGCAAGTAAAAGCGAACCAGGGAGATTAGAGGAAAATTTGGTAGCACCTCCCCACTCTCCAAATTTCGGGCAGCACCTCCCCCACTCTCAAATTTTCGGCATTGATTAAGGAACTTCCCAAATGGGGATTTTATAGCAAAAGAGGAAGGGAGGAGCTCACCTGGACTCACCCAGGGGTGAGCCGAACACAAGAGGCGGACCCTGTTGCCGCGAGGTGAGGTAGGGCGGCTTTGAAGAGGTAGGTCATCGAGTGCTCGAGTGCCTTGGTTGGGGAGCTTACCCAAATAGGAAATCAGAGGGAAAAACACAAGGTTTAGGGAAGGGAATTTGCAGGAGGTAGGTGCTTTGGTTGTGGCGTGAGATGCGATGGAAGGCAGAGAGAGGGACCTCGGCCGAAGCTTCGCCAGGAAGGAGGAAGGCTCATGATGGAGAAGATCGTGTGCGACGGTGGAGATTCGGGAGCAGGAAGGGGCAAGAGCTTGAGCTAGCTTAGGGATTTAGGGATTTATGTGAAAAAAATGATTCCCTTTTTTTTATTTTGTAATTATTTTAATATCCAAAATTTTTCAATTCGCCTGTGTACGGAATCATATCAAAATAGATGTCATCCCTAGGTAATTTCGACGTTATGGATGCGTTGGCGTGATTCGTTTTGTCATCCAGGATCGTCCGGATAACCTCGTCGTCGATCGGGTAAAAAAACGCGCCAAAATTTGATTTTCATCAAAGTTTTGGTTCGAGTTCAATTTATTGATCAAAATTGTGAGGATGATTGTCATGAGAGGTTTAGAAATGATTTGTAGTGATTGTGAGCGCAAGTATGTACCTTAAGCCCTAGACCAACACCCAGGGTCAACCCTAAGATTCAACAGTCCAAAGGGGACTCTCCTTGAGCTCCCCCATAATGACCCCATCTGCTAAGTGCTAGAGGTTAGGACCAATATGTGGAACTTCAAGTTGAGTAAAGAGGAGTATAGAATTTCTAATTGTGAGGGTTCCTTGCCTAGTTTTCTAGGAATTGTCAATAAGAAAGTCCTATGGCTAGACCTTAGGCTACTATAGAGAAAAAACTAAACCTCAACTAAAAGTGAGGTCAACAAATGGACCCCCAATAAGTGTGGTGTGCTGGCCAAGCACACCACGCGTATTGGCGTTGACCGACGAGATCAACAAAAACCAATACAAACTCCTGAGTCAACGGACCCGGAAGTATGTGTAAAGTTGTGTGTAATTTTTTTCTGCTGGAAAATTAGCAGGTGGTCGTCTGATTGAAATCAAGGAGTAGGGACTCTCGTTGGGGATCGGAGAGTGAATTTTGAGTTATAAAATTTCAGGTATTTATAAAGGATGATAATGAGTATGTAAGTGCTAGCCCCGAGGTGGGAATTTGAATTTGGGTATCAATCCCGAAATAAGAATCAGATTTCATAATCCATTTAAGGTCGTCTTAAAACTGATTTCAAAAGATGAGAATAGAATTCCTTGAATTAATCGAAGGGCTTACTCCCTCAACCTCAAGAATATTGTTTGATTTGAAAGACTGAGATAGGAGGGGTTCCTAAAGCAATGCGGAATTGGATATAAAATCCTCAACCTCTAGTATATTATAGGATTTGATTTGAAAGATTGCAATAGTAGGAGCTCTTAAAGCAACGCGGTATCAGATGTAAAATCTTCAACCTCTAGATTTTGTTTGAAAGATTGCAATAGGACGAGAACCTAAAGCAACGCGGAATCGGATGTAGAATCTTGAATCTCTAGGATTTGATTTGAAAGATTGCAATAGGATGAGAACCTAAAGCAACGCGGAATCGGATGTAGAATCCTCAACCTCTAGAATTTGATTTGAAAGATTGCGATAGGATGAACTCCTTAAGCAACGCGGCATCAGATGTAAAATCTTCAACCTCTAGATTTGATTTGAAAGATTGCAATAGGATAAGAACCTAAAGCAACGCGGAATCGGATGTAGAATCCTCAACCTCTAGAATTTGATTTGAAATATTGCGATAGGATGAGCTCCTAAAGCAACGTGGTATCGGATGTAAAATCTTCAACCTCTAAATTTGATTTGAAATATTGCAATAGGATGAGAACCTAAAGCAACCCGAAATCAGATGTAGAATCCTCAACCTTTAGAATTTGATTTGAAAGATTGCGATAGGATGAGAACCCAAAGCAACGCTGAATCGGATGTAGAATCCTCAACCTCTAGGATTTGATTTGAAAGATTGTGATAGGATGAGCTCCTAAAGCAACGCAGTATTGGATGTAAAATTTTCAACCTCTAGATTTGATTTGAAAGATTGCGATAGGATGAGCTCTTAAAGCAACGTGGTATAGGATAAATTCTTCAACCTCTAGATTTGATTTAAAAGATTGCAATAGGATGAGAACCTAAAGCAACACGGAATCAGATGTAGAATCCTGAACCTCGAGAATTTGATTTGAAAGATTGCGATAGGATAAGAACCTAAAGCAACGCGAAATCGGATGTAGAATCTTCAACCTGTTGAATTTTATTTGAAAGATTGCAATAGGATGAGAACCTAAAGCAATGCGGAATCGGATGTAGAATCCTCAACTTCTGGAATTTGATTTAAAAGATTGCGATAAGAGGAGAACCTAAAGCAATGCGGTATTAGATGTGGAATCCTCAACCTCTAGAATATCATTTGAACTATTGCTAAGCAATACAGATTGGATGTGACATCCTCATCCTCTAAAATATCGGGTGAACCATTGTTAAGCAATGCATAATCGGATGTGACATCCTCATCCTCTAAAATATCGTGCTTCGAATTCGTAAGAAATGTGTGGATTTCATGAAGATTGACAGTGGTGAGGAAAGATTGTGAAGCTTTGAGAGATTTTGTGCAGAATGTACAATTCCGCGGGGATGTCAACAAAACTCGTGCAGACCACGGTAGTTGTGCTACGCAAGCAAACAGTAAGAAACCTCGAACTCGAGAAATTTATCATTTTCTTTTCTTTTTGTTAGGATTTGGACCCAGTTTCAGACAAGCACAACGTCTGAGCTTCTAAGAATGAGTCTTTGTCTTTGAAACATTGCAAGGCACGATACTTCTTGAAGTATCATCCACTGTCAAATGACAAGTATAGAAAATAGCCCATCCTTATGGTAACATCAGAACTATATTCTTTCAAGTACACATAAATAATGCGTTATTTTTACCAATACCACGGCTGAAGAGGCCGCAAGTTTGTAGCTTCGTTTGTAGCAGTCATCATTTAATTTGTTACAGATTCTGTAAAGGTTGTTGAAGTTGTCTTTGAGAAATCTTTCTAACGTTCTTCGAGTTGAAGTTGGAGTTTTATTTGTTGGACACTGAAGGATATGACTTCAGGTTTGAATTTTCATTAACGACTAATATCATCGCCATTTCTTTAATTTTTTCTTTCTGAGCCTAAGCAGATTTCAAAATTTTGGTCATGTGATCAAAACATTTTTTGTTTTTCAAAGATATTTCTAAGTCAATTAATAAGCGACCAAAAGACTCAAGGTTGTTGAACTTTTTCTTGAATATAATATCAAAAGAATTTTCTTAAGAGAGCATTTTAAGTTTCATTAATCACAGAAACTCGGACACCAAGTTTTGACTATACGTCCACCTCAAGCTTCTTCTCAGGGAGACTTTTCTTTTGCTTTGACTTTTTTTTGCTTCAAACTTTGCACATAATCCCTTTTTTTTCTTTTTTTTTTCTTTTTTTCACATGTTTTGTTAAGAATTACTATATCTGGTAGAGCATGATTTAAAGATTTTGAATGTCTTAGTTCAGACTCCAATTTTTTATTATAAGCTCACCTCAAGCTTCTTCTCGGGAAATTTTCACACAATAATTTTTTTTGCTCCCTCTATTTTCTGAGAATTACTATATCTGGTGGATCATATTTCTTTTAAAGATTTTGAATGTCCAAATTTCCCTGACTAATAATCCTCAAATGTTTCTTAAGTCAAATTCTGGGATATTATAACTCATTTGAAAGTCAAGAGCCAGTCACATGGCAGGAAATTAAAAGGCTCGTGATATCCCGAGTCAACTATTCATATTTCAACCACACTATCTTATTTTGAAATCAACTTAGGACCCAGTCTAAATCCTTTAAAGTGGATGACTCAGTTATTAGGGAATCAATTTCATTCTCCCCTGACGTCATAGTTTTTTTTTTCACAATGCTGGAATTTTTATCTTTGATTACACGTTTCTCGATCGTCTTGTTGAGGAACTCTGAATGTTTTGTTAATTGTGCCTTCCAACATTGAAGAGTTCTAAACTTATTTATTGCGGTGGGAGGGAATGGACATACAAACATTGATTCTGCTAATATCATTTTCAATAACAAAAGTAGTACAATAGTGGCCAAAAGACATTTCATTCATTGGCAGTTGCACAGGAATAGGTTGGAACAAACAGATAAATCAAAATCATATTGATAGAACCTCTTCCAGATTTCTTTTAAATATTCTTCCGGGATCGTTACGTCCCCATTCTTGAACTTCTCCTTAAGCAAGTCTTTGAAATTGCAACACTCTTCTATGGTGTGTCCAACGAACTTGTGGTACGGGCAATATCTCAGATGTTCTTTCTTGTTGGCCTCGTCGTGCTTCTTTGGCTTGGCTAAACTGAACTCAGGATTCTTGATCAAACTGCGGAACATCTTTTTTGTTGCTTCATCTTTAAAAGAATATATCCCATTTGATCGAGTGTTCATGATTGGAACTTGTCTTTCATATGTCCGGTAAGGTCTCTGCTGAGATGATTGCTGAATATTCTGACGAGAAAGTTGGAAGGTTTGTTGACGTTGTTCAGCTTGTATTTGCAATTGTTGTTTTCCTCTACTAACCACAACAACTGTCCCAGATTTCTTCTCAAATATCTTCGTTATCCTGGACTTCTCGGCCTTCTCATGAGAATCCATATGCTTGACTTCTTCTTGCAGATTGCTAGCTTTGTTGAGTAACTTCTCGAAAGACTTGATAGTGAGTCCCTTAAGCATGAAATCTATCGGTCCGTTGATGCTTTTGAGTAAAATCTCAATTGCATGTTGTTCCTGTAGTTGCGGCTCACACTTCATGCTAAGATTTCTCCACCTCAAAATATATTCTACTAGAGTCTCGTTAGGCCTTTGCTTTTTTACCATGAGATCTCCAATAGAAACATGATGCTGCACTCCGACAAATCTTTTTACAAACAGCAGTTCTAACTTGTCGAATGTCTTCACCAATCCATTGAGCAACTCGACATACCAATTGAAAGCAACTCCTGACAGGCTGTTGACGAACTGTAGACAGAGTAAGGCTTTATTATTTCTTGTATTGCCATAACTAGCTCGGAAGTGTGCTAGGTGTTGTCTGGGATTTTCGGTCCCATCAAATATTTTGAAGCTTGGGAAGACGACACCCTTAGGGAAAGGTATGTCATCGAGCTCTTTCGAGTAAGGTCTGCCTTTTATAATCAATGCACCACCCTTAGATTTGGTTAAGGCATCTCGAACTTGTTCAACCATTTGTTTAAATTCATTTCTTGGTATGACACTTTGGACAGAGTATTTCTTCTGGTATGAATTTTTTTCTTTCATCTGCAACATGAATGGTTTCTGGTTGGTTCATTTTTGGAAGTGTCATCTGCGGTTATTGTGACTCTCTTTGCATTGCAATCATGGTGGTCGTCAATTCTTCAATTTTCTTTTCGAGGCAATTGATCTGTTCATCCCTTTGTGGGTGGCCCCTTTCCTCTCATCCGCGGCATTCTCCTCTCCAGAAGATGGAGTGTCGCGCGCAGATAACTTGGCTTGGGTCTCGACGACATTGATTTCTATTAATCTTTCGTCCATGTAATCTAGCACAGTAATTTTCATCATTCATATCTTTTCTTTTTTCTTCAGATAATCACGCAATATTGGCTCGGAGTCTCTCCAGCTTAGCGTCAATCGAGTTCCCTTTGATTACTTTTAGGTCAATTGGGGATTTCTGAAGAATATCATTTCTTTTGTTGTGCACCAATTTGGTTGTGTAGAAGTTAATTGAATCAACCAAAATCATATTTACGGAACATTTTTCAGGTTCTTTCAAATACTCTTTCAGGATCGTTACATGTTCACTTTTGAAATTTTTATCAAGCCAATCCTTGAAGACAAAGCAGTTTTCTATGGTGTGGCCGAGTAACTGGTGGTATGGACAATATTGAGGATGATCTTTCATAAGCTTCCTCTGACTTTTTCAGCTTTGGTAGACTAAATCCTTGTTCCTTTAGCAAGTCATGGAACATCTTCGACACGACTTCCTCTTTGAAGGAAAACACCACTTTCTGTCGTCCTGCCAAGAATATCCTCTTATTCTCTGCTCAGTATGATCTTCCCTGAGGCGGTTGTTGGCTAGACTGGCCATATTATTATGCTTGTTGTTGGCGAAATTGTCAAGGTTGTTTGGCTTTCAAAATTTCCTGGTCGCGCCTCCTTTCCTATGCCTGTATCAGTTGTGCAGGCTTCAAATTGGACCCAATCTCGAATCCATAAAGTAGTGGGGCATAAGAATCAAATGACTCTTCCTCATGTAGAATCTCTTTTCCATTACTCGACAAAACAGTTGGAACGGTGATAGTGTATCCAGTAGTAGGAGTAAAAACATTTCTCAGAGAAATCTCAACGCTCCCAATGACAAACTTTTCAACACTAGTAGGGCTCTTTTCAGTTAACACCTTTAAATGGGAGAATTCTTTGGTAGACTTCAAGTTGAACTCTACAATAGGCTCCACAGACTTATATCTGTTTCAAACTTCATCACTGTGACGGCCACCTTTCCGAACTTGACTCCAATATCATCAAACCCTTATCCAAACGTAATAAATGCTAGGTCAGGCAGTTCATCCCTATTGATAGTGAACTCCATTCCAGAGGCAAAAGAAAAGATCAACCTTGGCGAAGACATTGTCCCTATCATTTAAAGAATTTTTGAAAGTCAGCGATGTCCCGTGTCTTGCAGTTTCTACAGAAGTACTCAAATTTAAGCACTTGTCTTATGAACTAGGCATTCTTTATTATTTTATTTTTTAAAATTGTTATTCGCTTGTGATTAAAGCAATGAAGAGTTGCAATTAACAAATTAAATAAGCGCGAAGAGGCGCAAAAACTTGGCTTGCTTCACAAAAAAGCAAACCAAACCTGAAGAAGACGAAGAAATGCAAAGTTTTGGACCCAGTGTGAGACCAACTTTACAACGCACAATGCTCAGGTGAAACTGAACAAGTAAAAGAGAGTAAACAGAGCAAGTAAAAGCGAACCAGGGAGATTAGAGGAAAATTCGGCAGCACCTCCCCACTCTCCAAATTTCGGGCAGCACCTCCCCCACTCTCAAATTTTCAGCATTGCTTAAGGGACTCCCCAAATGGGGATTTTATAGCAAAAGAGGAAGGGAGGAGCTCACCTGGACTCACCTAGGGGTGAACCGAACATAAGAGATGGACCTTGTTGCCGTGAGGTGAGGTAGGGCGGCTTTGCAGAGGTAGGTCATCGAGTATTGAGGTAGAGCATCGAGTGCCTTGGTTGGGGAGCTTACCCAAATAGGAAATTGGAGGGGAAAACACAAGGTTTAGCGAAGGGAATTTGTAGGAGGTAGGTTCTTTGGTTGTGGCGTGAGATGGGATGAAAGCTAGAGAGCGACCTCGGCCGAAGCTTCGCAAGGAAGGAGAAGGAGGGCTCATGATGGAGAAGATGTTGTGTGTGACAGAGGAGATTCGGGAACAGCCTGGCACACGACAGAGATGAAAGGGCAGCATGTTTTGCGGATGGGAAGGGGGAAGAAGCTTGAGCTAGCTTAAGGATTTAGTGATTTATGTGAAAAAAATGATTCCCTTTTTTTATTTTGTAATTTTTTTAATATCCAAAATTTTCCAATTCGCGCGTGCATGGAATCATATCAAAATAGATGTCATCCCTTGGTAATTTCAACGTTCTAGACACGTCGACGCAATCTGTTTCGTCATCCGGGATCGTCCGGACAACCTCGTCGCTGATCGGGTCAAAAAATGCGCCAAAATTCAATTTTCATCAAAGTTTTGGTTTGAGTTCAATTTATTGATTAAAATTGTGTGTATGATTGTCATGAGAGGTTTAGAAAAGATTTGGAGTGATTGTGAGTGCAAGTATGTACCTTAAGCCCTAGACCAACACCCAGGGTTATCCCTAAGGTCCAGCAGTTCTAACGGGACTCTCCTTGAGCTTCCCCATAACGACCCCACCTGCTAAGTGCTAGAGGTTAGGACCAATATGTGGAACTTCAATTTGAGTAAAGAGGAGTGTAGAATTTGTAATGGTGAGGGTTCCTTCTCTAGTTTTCTAGGAATAGTAAATCGGAAAGTCCTGTGGCTAGAACTTAGGCTACTAAAGAGGAAAAACTAAACCTCAACCAAAAGTGAGGTCAGCAAGATAAAACTACAAAATAAGCATAAAAAACCTTCCTTGAAAGTTAAATTTCATTCAAAAATATGTGAGAAGTGTAAAAGAGATTAAACATAGAAAGGCATATCGAAATATATCAGGACGGAATTCTCTTTTTTTGCTTGTTTTTTGCTACAAATTGCACCGTTTTTGCTTCTTTTTCTCCAAAACTCCATTTCCTGTACCTGAAACCAAAAATATACGAAATATATTCCTTTAAAGTTCAATATCAATGAAAATCACCAAATATAAACATTAAAACTATATGAAAAATTGAACCTTTTTACATGTATCAGTAGTGTAGTCCACATGTTAATTACTCTGATTGAGCAAGGACTACTAGCAACCTAAGAGTATCGACACAACATTCTCATCAAGAGTTGGTGAATAGTATCATCAGTTCTTATCTTCTCTCTTTATTTAGGGTCCTTTAGGTAGAAGATACTATTCTAAATCTCATGTTATTTCCCTCGTTTAACACACATTAGCATTATCGTCATTTCACTAACCACCTAGACCTCAAACTTGCACAAGCCAGATGATCCATATGCGGTGGAAACAAATATCCTCAATTGCCCACAAGGAATTAAATATCTTAGAGATGACTTAAATCCTTAAATATGGGTCTATTAATGTATGATAAGTAGTGTAAGACATTTTTAATGATTTATGTGAATTATCGGATCTCGAGGCACAACTTGGTGGGCCCCTAAAAGTTTTAAAGATGAATTTCTTGAATAAAGCATATTAAGTTCAGTTGTCCTTCAAAATATCCAAAGATTATAAAAGTGTTTGGGGCGTGACCCTAAACAACTATTAAACCCTTTGAACCATTTCAAATTCATTTGAACTTATTATGTTGTTCAATTAATCATTCGAAGCTAAATTTAGATTCGGTGGTAATTAATTTTTCCTGTTTTCAATAAACCATGATGTTCTAATTATCCCATGAGCGAGGTACATAGAAATTCACTAGATGTTTTATTTAAGAGATATGTAAGAGGATGCCCTTAAAGGCAAGCTGAATTATTAAGGATCTTGGACTCATGATTAAATTTGTGCTTTTAGTGCTTTTAAGGTATTCATAATTGATTAAGTTTCTTTTTATAAAACTCATTAAGAAAAGTCAAATTAGGCCTAGCTCACTACTAAGCCCTTATGTTAAGTTTTATGGGTAAATTTACAATAATCAAAATGTCAGTTTAGACGGGTGATCTGACCCGCAGTTACATAATTATTTAATTTCAGAGTTATGACCAAAAGCTTGACCCAATTTATATTTAGCAGCTAGTGTGTAAAATTAAATATTACATAAAGATAATAAAAATGATTTACAAACTAGGGGTACTATGCGAATATAGATATTATTTAAAGTAATATAGGACTTTCTTTAAAAACCCCAGTATCAATCCAACTGGAAAATGCCAAAAATCTTATAAAATTGACTTTAATAAAACCTATTATTAATTGTAGAAAAAATTATATAGGAAATGACCGCAAGTTTATGAGAAATATTTAATCCTATAGAAATAAAGGAATGCTAGTGTGGGTTGCCAAGTTGGAAGTTGTCAATTGCCGGAATGGATATCTCGACGCCCAGTTTAATTTAATTTATACATATAATTTGGGAAAAACTAATATTTAAAATTTTGAAAATATAAGACAGGACCGATCTCATATTCTCAGTAGTTTAAATAAACGAGCCTAATACCATAAGTAATGCATCCATCACAAGGAATAAATACACTACTTACTGGTGAGAGCTCGATTAAATAAACTAAAGATTTTATAACATACGTTTAGGTTTGCGAAAAATCATTTTCTATGTTGACCGACAAGCTCCCCTATTTAATACAAAAAAATTAAATAGGTTTTATACTAAGCTGGGTTCTTAAAAGTTTCCTATAAGGGCAAGCTACTATAGATAATTACTTCTTAGATAACTGAAGTCATCTAAAAAAAACTTTCAATAAAAATCAGAGGATGTTGTCTTCAAGAATTCAAAAGAATAGGACTTTTTGAAATATCAGACAAAGAGTTGTGAAAAGAGAATGTCTCAAATTTTGAACATTTTTTTTGGAATCCAAAGGAAGAAGAACTACGGGATATCATGGATCCTGAGGAGAACCTCGATGACTTCCCATGCTATCCTACCGTTTGACTTCAGTTTTGGAGAGTAAAATTATTGAATGTTTCATTTTGCCAATTTTATTAATTAGGGCTTACATTTATGCGAGACAGTCACACAAATAGCTTGGAAGATGTGAAGATTTAGGTCGTGACGAACGACAGCCTCAAAATTCTAAAACAAGTTAAGGCTTAAATTGTATAGCATAACCATACAAAGGCCTAAAGAAAAAGTTGAGGATTTATGTTGCACCAGGCAGACAACCTCAAAATTCTATGGCTTGTTTAATTCTAAGGTAAGATATGTTGTTATAGATCCTCGTGTTGTTACAGATTGCTGTTGTAGAAAGCTACCCACAAATTTAGTTCCAATCTCCTCGGCGAAGTGGCAGTCCTAAAGTCTAAGGTTTGAGGGTTTAAATGACATATTTAAAGTTCAATCAAGGGGGATTAAAGTTGATTAGAGCAACACTGGTTAGGACCCACAGTTTCCTTATTCCGGTTTCACTTATTTCTTTTGAATTTACTTAGCTTAAACAAGTTGTGGAATCTATTTTAACTAGGAAGATCTCATTAGCAACCATGGGTTTCCTCCTCTGAGGCACTCCCATAAATTCAAAAGGATGTTTTAAGCTTAGTGAAATTTCAAAGGATTTATGATTACCTTTAAAACAATTATTTTAGATTTTTAAAAATTTTGATTAATTTTCTGAAAATGGTTTTGGTTTTGCAAGTAAAGTAATGTGCACAATGATACACAAAAAATATATGCATTTTTAGACCCATATTTTATACTCATTTTTGGTGATATTGATTTTAATGGAAGGTATTTTGATGTTTTCTTGTAGGTTATTGATTTTTAGGACTTAAAGCAAAAAGGAAGATATTTTTCATGCTTTGTTGCAGGTTGTTGATTTTTAGGATTTAGAAAAAAAGGAAGCAAAAAGGATGAAATTTGGAGTCAAAATGGAGTTTTTGAAAAATTGTTCAGCACTGATGGCGTCAGAATGGGAGCCAACAACGTCGTTTGATAGAGAACACTAATTTAATTAAATGGCCACTAGCGCCAGACTAAGTGCCAGTGTCGGTGCAGACCCTGTTTCTAAAAGATTTAATGAATTTGGATGCTTTTTGAAGAGTTTTTGGATGCACCTGTTGGAAAACTAACCTTAGGCTCTATTTAGAGCCAAAATTGATCAGAAAAGACTCTATTCACACTCTTCCGCTCACTCTTGGTTTTTCTTCGTCCCCTTTCGTGCCACTTTACTTCCTTCCACGCCATTCCACACCATTATCATATATTTTCTTTATATTTTTGAGTTTTTGTGGTGAGTTTAAGTGTGAATTCTTCTCTAAGAGTATTGGAGAGGGAAAGAAGTGAGCAATTTCTTTTTACTACATTTCCTAAGAGACGCTACAAAGGATTTGCTTTGAGAAAGAGTTTCAGAAAAGTGTTGTTTGTTTATTATTATTGTATGAACTTTATTTTGTATATGAAATTTATGTTTTTTTGTATATTTCTCATGAAGTCTGAGTA
The DNA here is from genome assembly GCA_002079205.1 of Phalaenopsis hybrid cultivar. NCBI lineage: Eukaryota > Viridiplantae > Streptophyta > Magnoliopsida > Asparagales > Orchidaceae > Phalaenopsis > Phalaenopsis hybrid cultivar. Next base: position 100,462 of record JXCR01131735.1, read on the forward strand.
GTTTCATTTTTCTTTCTCTCTACTATAAGATATGGTACAATGAAGAGATAATTTGGATGTGCAAATGTTAAACTATAAAATAAATTGTGAAGGTTTTTCAACTCCGCTCTTAATTTACTTTTCAATCAGGCCAATTGAATTGTTTAAATATGTTGTGAAATATATGATCTGAGAAATGAAGTATGAGTTCTACAACAGAGTGAGAATCACATTTAAGTCCATGAAGGAGTATTTCATTTATAGAATTAAGTGCAAATAAATAGGGAAATATACATTGTTGCGTGTGGAATTGGAGATTTTTAGGGTGACATATTAGAATCCCCAATTCAATCTTAGTTTTTAAGAACTAAAGCGAGAGTTAGCCTTCAAAGGAAGGGAAGTGGGAGCTTTAGAGTGGGAGGCAGTATCCTCTTAGCCTAGCCAAGATTTAGGGACTAAACCTAAGATTAGCCAATGATTTTCTATAACACTGAATCAGGGTGAAAAATTAAAATTGCTTCTATTTGGCAGAATATGTACTTAAACCAACTATTTCATCTCATTTCACCAAAAACTAATTGTAGTGGGAAATATGCTTCTCATATTAGAAAACTTCATGAAGAAAACATAGTTTAGTAGTTACTTTTTTAAACTTTGTATTAAAATTTTGCTAGTAGTTAATAATTTAGTTTTGATAGTATCTCAAACATTCAAAATTAGTGACAGTAAATTTCGTTTTATTTCTTTGAATTTCCCAGTTAATTTATCATTTCAAATTTAAACCTTCCTTGTGGGATCATTATTTGGGACTTAAATAGAAAGTCTTATATTACTTGATAAAGATATGTATACTTATGTAGAATCCCAACATTAAGTGCTTAACGTTATTGTTCATAAAATACAACATCAAGTTTTTGTCACCGTTGTAAAGCGGTGTCAACTTTATAAATTTTACACAACTATATATTCTTGTGATCAAGTTTTTGTCGCCATTGCCGGGGAAGTTAACAGTAAATTAAATAGATTTGGTAAATTAGGAAATTTAGAGACAAAATACAAAATATCAAAAAATAATATATAAAATCAAAAATAAAAAAATATATATATAACTATATATTTAAGAGTATTTTTAAAAAAAATTTCTTCGCATACTATATTTATTTATGTGAAATATTAGATCTAAAGGTTTAGTACCTTACGATTCGGAATTGGATTGTACTATTAGAAAAATTCAAAAACAACAAAAAGAAATTAAAAATTTGAACAAAATGACGAATAAATTTGATTAGCAAATAAATGAAAATCAACAAAGACTTTTAAAAGATTATGCTAATCCGATAGCATATGAACTTCACTTAACTATTCAAAATCCTGATGTTGCTGCTAATTTATTTGAGCTTAAACCTGCTATTATCCAAATGGTACAAAATAATAAGTTTGGAGGAACACCTACTAAATATCCTAACTTACATCTTGCTAGTTTTCTCAAAATTTGTGCTACTTTTAATTATGATGGAGTGTCTAATGATGTTGTTAGGCTTAGGCTTTTTTCTTTTTCATTAAGGGAAAAAGCTAAAGCTTGGTTAAATTCATTAGAACCTGGTTCTATTAGAACTTGGGGAGCCGTCGAAAACCGTTAAGCTTATAAACAATATTACATATTTTTGTCAGTTTGAAGGGGAATCGATATACGAAGCCTGGGAAAGATTTAAGGATCTCCTTAGAAAATGTCCACACCATGCTTTACCAGATTGGTTAATAATTCAAACTTTTTACAATGGATTAGTAGGATCATATAGATCTATTATAGTTGCTGTTGCAAGTGGATCACTAATGTCAAAACCTTTTGATGAAGCATACTCTTTAATAGAAGAAATGACTACTAACAATTTGCAATGGCCCTCTAAATGGGTAAATCTTAACAGAGTAGCTAGTATTCATGACTCTGATACAATGTCTATTTTAGCATCTCAAATTGCTATTATATCAAAGAAGATTGATCAAATTGGAGCGAACTATTCTCAAATGCCACCAGTATTATAGGAAAATTTACTAGGGCAGATAATTGATACTTAATCATCTTATGAAACTTTGAATGATATAAATAATCAAAATAACAATCCTTATTCTAACTATTACAACCCTGGATGGAAAAATTACCATAATTTTTGTTGGAATAATAATAACAATTCAATGAACCACTCAAAAAATTTAAATAATCAAGGAAATCCTAATTACCAACCTTATTATCCTCCTGGATTTAACTCTAACCCTAACCCACAAGTTAAGGAAAAGAAGTTTATAATGAAAGAAGTAATGTTGAATATGGGAATTCAAATTCAAAATCAAGAGGCTGCTATTAGAATTATTGAAAATCAATTAGAACATATTGCAACTGCACTTAGTAACAGACCTTCAGGAAATCTTTCGAGTGCTGTGGAAGTTAATCCAAAAGATCAAAATAATGAGAAAATTAAAGTTATTCACTTACAAAGTAGAAAAGAAGTTGAAATAACAAATCAAAGAGAAACTGAAGTTGATGAGGAGAAGGAAGAGATTGAAAGTGACCATAATGAAAATGAACAAATAAAAGTTCCTTTAGAAAAATCATTACCTCCATTTCCTCAAAGATTAAAGTAGAAGAATAAAGACAAAAAATTTACAAATTTTTTTTGAAATCCTTAAAAAGTTAACGATAAACATTCCTTTCATTGAGGCTTTGGAACAAATGCCAAGTTATGTGAAATTTATGAAAGATATACTAAACAAGAAAAGGAAGTTTGTAGACCATGAGATACTCAGTGAAGAGTGTAGAGCTATTATTCAGAAAAAGCTTCCTGAAAAGTTAAAAGATCTTGGTAGTTTTACTATACCTTGTGCAATTGGTAAAAAGTTTCCTAGAAAGGCCTTATGTGATTTAGGAGCGAGTATCAATCTTATGCCTCTATCATTTTTTAAATTTTTAAATTTAGGAGAGATTTCCCCTACTACTGTAACCCTTCAATTAGCTAATCGATTAATAACCTATCGTAAGGGAGTTATCAAAGATGTATTGGTAAAAGTGGATAAAATTATTTTTTCTCTAGACTTTATAGTATTAGATATGGAGGAAGATAAAGAGATTCCTATTATTTTGGGAAGACCATTTCTTGCAATAGAGAGAGTGGTGATAGATGTGCAAAAATGAGAATTAATATTGAGAATGAATGATCAAGTAACTATTAATATTACAAATACTATGAAATATCCTGCAATAGAAAAAGATAATGAATGTTTTAGGATGGATGTTACTGATTACCTAAGTAATGAGCAATTTAAGAAAGTTTTTGAAGAAAAATTAAGTCAAGAAGAATTTAGTGGGAATGTGAATGAAATAAAAGAAGAAAATTTAGATTATATTCAGGATAAATTTGAAACTTTAGATTTGTTGGAAAATGATAATAAAAATCTTATTCCTTCAAGTATTAAACCAACTGTACTTGAACTGAAAGTATTACCTACCCATTTAAGATATGTGTTTTTAGGAGATTCATCTACATTGTCTGTTATTGTATCTTCTGAGTTAACTGCAATTCAAGAACAAAAATTAATAGAAATGTTGAAAAGATATAAAAAGGCTTTTGGATGAAGTTTAGCATATATTAAATGAATTAGTCATTCAATTTGTATGCACAGAATTCTATTAGATGATCAATATAAAACTAATGAAAGAAGTTGTTAAAAAAAATCTTAAAATGGTTAGATACTGGAATTGTATATCCTATTTCAGACAGTGCTTGGGTGAGCCCAATTCACTCTGTTCCAAAGAAATGAGTGATCGTTGAACTAAATGAGAAAAATGAATTAATTTTAATAAGACAAGTTATTGGTTAGTGAATTTGTATAGACTATAGAAAATTAAACATGGCCACCAAGAAATATCACTTTCCTTTACCTTTCTAGACCAAATGTTTGATAGATTGGCTGGAAACAAATATTACTACTTTTTATATGGATATACCAGTTATCATCAAATTCCAATTGCTCATCAAGAGAGGACAATATTTACAAGCCCTTATGGAACATTTGCTTTTCGTAGAATGCCTTTTGAACTATGCAATGCACCTGCAACATTTCAAAGATGTATGATGTCAATTTTTAGCAATTTGATTGAACATGGAATGGAAGAATTTATGGATGATTTTTTTATATTCAGGATATCATTTGAACTATGTTAAAATAATTTAAAAAACGTTCTCAAATTATGTGAAAAAATCAACTTACTACTAAATTGGGAAAAAATGTCAATTTATGGTTGCAGGAGGAGTTGTACTTCGACATAAAGTTTCTAAAAATGGCATGCAAGTAGATTCTACAAAATATCAAGTTATTGAAAAATTACCACCTCCTCTATGATTAAAGGGGTAAGAAGTTTTCTAGGACATGTTGGTTTCTATAGGCGTTATGCCAACTTTTAGAAAAAGATACAAAATTTAATTTTAATGAGGAATGAATAAAAACATTTGACACACTAAAAGAAAAATTAATCACTCCACCTATAATAGTCCCATCTAATTGGGAGAAATCATTTAAAATAATGTTTGATGCGAGTGATTAAGCTATTGGAGCTGTTTTAGGACAAAGGCACAACAAACTTTTTAAAGTAATATATTATGCTAGTAAAACTCTAAATGATGCTCAAATTACACTACTACTGAAAAAGAGTTATTAGCTATTGTCTATGCCTTTGATAAATTTAGAACTTACTTGATTGGAACCAAATGTAAGTGCATACAGATCATTCTGCTATCAAATACTTGATGCAAAAAAGGATGCTAAACCAAGATTAATTAGATGGATTGTTGACCTCACTTTTGGTTGAGGTCTAAAAATTTCTTTAGTAGCCTAGGTCTAGCCATAGGACTTTCCTACTGACTAGTCTTAGAAAACTAGAAAAGGTACCCTCACCATTAGAAACTCAAAACTCTTCTCTTTACTCAACTTGAAGTTCCACATATTGGTCCTAACCTCTAGCACTTAGTAGGTAAGATCATTATGAGGGA
>JXCR01131735.1:120329-163089 GCA_002079205.1 Phalaenopsis hybrid cultivar
AGAAAAATTCTTTTTTTTTTTTAAGAAAAGAAACATAATTTTATTTGTCCTCGATTAGTTATATTTTCAAAATATTTTAAAATTTAACATCACCATTTGTATTAGTGGGTAACTTTAGATAATTATATTTATGCTTCTAAATATATAGTAAACTTAAGTAAAAATTTTAATAATAAAGGTTAATTTTAGAGATTAAGATATTTGGTAGGATAGAATAAGACTATGTTTTTCTATTGTAAGTAAAGGAATTTGTATTTTTGAAGTATTAAACATCTTAGAGATTCATATAAGAAGAAAAGAATATTACTTTATGAAAAATCTTTAAAGCTAATATAAATTTATAAAGTTAAGGAATGTGAAAAGTTTTTAACTTTAAGAAGAGGATAGTGAATTTCAAAATTATTAAAGGCTATCCAGATATAGTAATCCTCACATAAAAAAAAAGAAAAAAGATTGAAAATGATCCTGAAAAAGAGAAGAAAAAGAAAAGAAAGCGAAAGAGAAGAAAAAGAAAAGAAAGCGAAAGAAAAGAAAAAGATGTGAGAAGAAGCTTGAGGAGATGCCTAATTAAAAATTGGCTTCACTTGAATCAACATAAAGAAGAAGGCTTGGCTACTTTTTCTAAATTTATATTTCAATATAGCATATTTATTAGTAAATTTTTGTGAAGTTCTTTTTTATATGGATATTCTAAGTGGCTTTAACATGAATAATTTGCAATTTTTCTTGAAAATAATAGAGAATTAGAAATCTTAGACTTAACAGCTAGATATTCTTATACCTTTAGTATTAACTATAGTTATTTTACATTTTTCTTAAGTTGTGCTATTGTATTTAGTGAACTAAAATATAGAATTCAAGAAGTTAAAATCTTTGCCATTAGTCAAATTTTTATGTAGTAAAAGAGTTACTTGAGGACAAGTAACATTTAAGTTTGGAGGATTTTGATACACCAAAAATATATGCATTTTTAGACCCATATTTTATACTCATTTTTTGTGATATTGCCCTTTAATGGAAGATATTTCTTATGTTTTATTGCATTTTGTTGATTTTGAGGCTACACTTTAAATGAAGGTATTTTTCATGATTTGTTGAAGGTTGTTAATTTTTAGGACTTGGAGCAAAAATGAAGCAAAAAGGATGAAATTTGGAGTCAAAATAGAGTTTATGAAAAATTGTTCAGCGCCAACGACACTGTTTGATAGAGAACACGAATTTAATTAAATGGCCACTGGCGTCAACGGCGCCAATGTCAGTGCAGACCCTGTTTCTAGAAGATTCGACAGATTTGGACGCTTTTGAAGAGTTTTCGGATGCACCTATTGGAAAACCGACCTTAGGCTCTATTTAGAGCCAAAATTGATCAAAAAAGACTCTCTTTGCACTCCTCCGCTCGATCTTGGTCTTTCTTCGGCCCCTTTTGTGCCACTTTACTTCCTTTCATGTCATTCCACAAAATTAGTCATTTATTTTCTTTATAGTTCTGAGTTTTTGTGGTGAGTTTAATTGTGAATTCTTCTCTAAGAGTGTTGGAGAAAGAGAGAAGTGAGAGATTTATTCTTCTTACATTTCTTAAGAGAGGCTACAAGAGATTTGCTTTGAGAAAGAGTTTTAGATAAGTGTTGTTTGTTTATTAATGTTGTATGAACTTTCTTTTATATATAAAATTTGTGTTTTGTTGTATCTTTCTCTTGGGTAGTTTCCTCTATCTTTCTCCCTACTCTAAGATATGGTGAAATAAAGAGATAACATGGAATTGTATGAACTTTCTTTTATATATGAAATTTGTGTTTTGTTGTATCTTTCTCATGAAGTTTGCAGTTTTCTTTATCTTTCTTTCTACTCTGAGATATGGTGAAATGAAGAGATAATATGGATGTGCCAATAAAACTTTCTTTTATATATAAAATTTGTGTTTTGTTGTATCTTTCTCATGAAGTCTGAGTAGTTCCCTTCTTTCTCCCAATTCTGAGATATGGTGAAATGAAGAGATAATTTGGATGTGCCAATGTTAAAATATAAAATAAATTGTGTTGGTTCATTTATCTTTCTCCCTACTCTGAGATATGATGAAATAAAGAGATAATTTGGATGTGCCAATGTTAAAATATAAAATAAATTGTGATGGTTTTTTAACTCCTCTCTTAATTTACTTTTCGATCTGATCAATTGAATTGTTAAAATATATTGTTAAACATATGATCCGGCGAATAGAGTATGAGTTCTACAATAGAGTGAGAATCACATTTAAGTCCATGAAGGAATATTTTGTTCATGGAATTAAGTGCAAATAAATAGGAAAATATACATTCTTGGGTGTAGAATTGGAGATTTTTAGGGTCACAGACTAGAATCACCAATTTGATCTTAGTGTTTATAAACTAAAGCGAGAGTTAGCCATCAGGGGAAGGGAAGTGGGAGCTCTGGAGTGGGAGCCAGTATCTTTCTAGCATAGCCAAAGATTTAGGAACTAAACCTATGATTAGCCAATGATTTTCTATAACACTGAATTAGGGTAGAAAATTAAAATTGCTCCTATTTGGAACAATACATATTTAAACCAATTATTTCATCTCATTTCACCAAAAACTCATTGTAGTGGGAAAGATGCTTTTTCATATTAGAAAATTTTATCACATAAACATAGTTTAGTAGTTACTATTTTAAACTTTGCATTAAATTTTTTCTTATAGTTAATAATTTAGTTTTGATAGTATCTCAAACATTCAAAATTAGTGATGGTAATTTTGTTTTATTTCTATGAGATTCTTAGTTAATTTATAATTTCAAATTTAAAATTTCCTCGTGGGATCGATATTTGGGACTTAAACAGAAAGTCTTATTTTACTTGATAACGATATGTATACTTGTGTAGAATCCCAACATTAAGTTCTTAATGTTATTATTCATAAAATACCACATCAAGTTTTTGGCACCATTGTAAAGCATAGGCAACTTTATAAATTTTACACAACTATATTTTCTCGAGATCTCACACCCAAGCAGTTTTAATATTTGGAAGCAAAAGTAAATTACAGAACATAAAATGACAGAAATTAAATAACACTGTAAAAGCGTACCTGTCATCTTCTTGGCTTTATTATTGAAACGTCAGTTTTCACAACATTTATATATAATTTTACAGAAAGTAAGAATAGTTGAATATGTATCTAACAAACCCTGAACTATGACTTATTAGGACCTAAAAGATCCTAGTGGATGATCTTAGAACAAAATATAGCGAGTTCATTTTTTCCTTGAAAATATCCAAGTGATTTCAAAGTGTTTGGGGAATGACACTAAACTGCTTTGAAGACCTCTTGAAACGTTTGACTTCATTTTGAACTTATCATATTGTTCTATTAGTAGTCCTAGGTCAAATTAAAATTGCCCTGCTACTCGTTGAATCTTGACATTTTAATCATCCCGAGGACAGGGTACCCACATAATCAGTTGATATTTCACTTAAGAGTTATGTGAGTGAATGTCCCTAAGGCAAGTTTAGGTCACGAAACATTTTATACCCACCACTAAAGTTGGAATTGCAGTGCTTAGAAGTGTTTATCATAAAAAATGTTATCATTTTTCTAAATCACATCATATGAGTTTAAATATCAAGCCTAGATCACTACCAAGCCCTTAACAATTTCAATGGAAAAAAGGATTAGAAATATTATAAATTTAATTCAAATGGTTTGTGTCCTCACTAAAAGATCAGATCATCATCAATTGTGGACTTAACATAAGTGAAATATCATCTCCCTAACTTAAGCCGATCACTTCATATTCATTTGATTTTGATTAACTTCCAAATCTTGATAATTTAAAAAATTATATGTTTATTCTTATCATGTAAAGGTGAAAAATTGGTTTTTATTTTTTGACCTATTATGTTTCAATCAAATAGATTCATTAGGATCAAAATTACACAATTTTCTCTTTGGCTAATCCTAAATTTTAATTAAGGCACCAAAATCTAAAATTACCACTTTTTCCTTAGGGCTCTCCACCACATAACTCAGTAAGCATAACTCAAGTGACTTTAAAATTTTTAGAGTACCTTATCTGTAGAGCAATTAAACCATCAAAAGAGAAGATGTGGTTTTCAAATTTTAGCTTAATTTAAATAATCATTTTAATTTAGAAAAAAAGATCTTCAAAATTAATTTATTTAATCAATCAAAAAAAAGATTTTGGTTTATAGAAAAATTATTAGAGGTTCTCTTAGGTTAGAGAAACACTTGGCAAAATTCCATGATTTTTTTGAATTAAATTTTAATTGTTATTTTATAAATTTTAATGGTTTTTAGGGATTTTATTAAAATAGAAAACATGGTTTATTTACAAAAAATATTTTTTTATATTTTTATTAAACATCTATAAGTCAAAAAAACTCAGAGAAACATATTTTATATTTTTATAATTTTATTAATTTATTTATTATAATTATTTTAATAAGAAAATGAGGAAAATGCATTTTTGGGCCTTTAAAAATTAGAAAAAATGTTTTAATGAGTCCTAAGTGATCATGGAACAATTAGAAAAATTTTGAAATATTTTTGTATTTCTGGAATTTTTAATTAATTTTAATTTAAAATATAGTTTAAAAATGAACTATTTTATCAAAAATAATTTTTATTTTTTCTAAGTGCCCCTGATCACAAAGATCTCAGAAAACTACTTTTCATAATTTTTATAAGTGTATTAAATTTAGTATAATTATTTTTGATACAAAAATACAATGTTTCTTAAGAAAATCAACTTTAGTGCTTAAACTTAATCAAATAATTTTCAGATTTTTGCAGTGAGTTAATTTGATTTTTACACACAATATGGTTTTGTTTGCATTATTTTTTGTTTAACATTTAATTTAAATAAATTGATAGAAGATATACACACTTAATTAAATACAGAAATGTACAACATTATTCAAACCATCATAATATTTTTCCTTAGCTCCTTTGTCCAGAGGAAACCTACAAAATTTAACCCATAATTTTCCAAATGATATTTCAGTATATGTAATTAATTTAATCATAAATAGCAATCTTAGCTTGAAAATTAGGGTTAGAAGCATAGAGATGTCCTATAACCTTGGAAAAATCAGAGAACATAGCCTCTGTCATGAGGAACAAAACCTAAAGATTTTAAGCTATTGTGAGCAATGCTTAGTCATAATGAATTGAAATACCACATAGAGTATTTAGTTAATTAAAAAGCGAAGAGTCAACAAATAATTTTTATTTTTGATCCACATAATTCTCCTTTATTCATTGAGCGAGAGGGTACTTTCAATTTGTTTTTATGATTTTTCTATGAAAAGATATAAATTTTTAAAGTTCTAACATTTAAATTAATTCAGAAAATCCATATTTTTATATTTAAAATAGTCAGTGCCAGCGCAACCTCATCCTCTCTGAGCTTTCTATGCAGTGCTCTGCTATTTGACGCTGCCAGCCACATCAGCGCCATGCGTCCCACGGTTCATGTACCAAGAGTCCATCCAATGTGATCTCAGTCGTTCAAATGATACACGCGCAATTGGACGGTTGTGGGTCATCATCCCCAAATGACCTAACCCGTAAGTCATCCACAGATAAACCTTAAGATCTCAAGCTAGTCTAAACAAAATCACTTCAAGTATGTTCTACACCTTCATCTACTTAAGACACACCTATCTATATGGTTGATCAAGCATGAAATATAGTATATATGTATAGATAATCAATTTAAGCTTAGTTTAGGGTTAAGGCTCAATATCTTTGTCTGAGAAGGGAGGCCTCAATCAGATGGTTGTAGAAGCTTCAGATGGGTCCAAAGAACCTCCAAATGAACTCTTGGGTTGTGATGAAATGTCTAGGTATGATTTTGATCAAAGAAAATTTTGGGTGTTGGTCTAGATTTAGGCTAGAGGCTTGTCGACACTATTTTTGATTGGAGGAGTTGCCCGTTGGATGATGTTAGCCACCGAAATCGAAATCCCATCGCCCGCTTCAGAAAGACATTTAATTTACATATATATATATATATATATATATATATAGGTCAGAAAAATATGAAATCAAACTGACATCAAATTTTTCATAGTTTCAATGAAAGAGTAATATACCTCAAACCTTGTATCTATCTCAAAGGATAAACACAAGACTTGAGGATGAGGCTCGATCAAATAAATTAAGAAATATATGACATCAATTTAGCCTGCAAAACCATTTTATTTGCTGACAAGTTTTCTTATTTAATATGAAGAAATAAATAGGGTTTATATTAAGCTGGGTTCAGACAAGTTTCCTATAAGGGCAAGCTCCTATAGTTAATTACATCTTAGATAACCGAAGTTACCTAAGGAAACTCTTGATAAAAATCAGGTAATATTATCTTCAAAGAGGTCAAAGGATAGAACTTTTCAACGATATCAAACAAAGAGGTGTGAAAGGGGAATGGTTCAAATTTAGAACATTTTGTTGTAGAGTCAAAAGGAGGAAGAACTAGGGGATGTCATAGATCTGGAAGAGAACCTCAGTGACTTTCCAAGCTATCCTAATGTTTGGCTTTAGTTTAAAGGAGAAATATTTAAATGTTTCATCCTGTAAATTTTATTAGTTTAGGGCTTACATTTGTGTGAAAGAATCACACAAATAGCCTGGAAGATGTGATGATTTAGCTCGTGACGAATGATAACCTCAAAATCCTAAGATGAGTTAGGGCTTAGATTGTACAAAAGAGCTATACAAAGGCCTAAAAATGAGTTAAGGATTTATGTTGCGCTAGGCAAACAACCTCAAAGTCATATGGATTGGTTATTTAATTCTAAGGAGAAAATGGTTTAGCTAGGGAAGTCATGTTCTGTTGTTAAAGGTTACCATGCTGCCCATAATGCTAGCTCCAAGCTCCTCGTCATGACGAGTTTAAGTTTTCTAGTTTGTCAGGTCATGATGTTAAATTAGATGTCCCTATGGTTATGGTCATTTAAATATTAGGAGGGCATATTAAAGTTGATTAGAGCGACACCAGTTAGGTTACTACGGTTCCCTCATTCTGGTATCACTATATTCTATCAGATTCAATTAGTCCAAATGAATTTACTAAACTCAACTTAATGAGCTCCATACTTTCATTTAGACCGTGGGAAGCGTCGTTAGCAACCGTAGGTTACCTCCTCCGAGGAATTCCCGATCATCCAATAAAACATCTTAATTTAGTTGTAATTGTAGTTTTGTGATGTTTGTGATTAAATTTTGAGTTGTCTTATATTTTGAATGTTGTGGCGGTGAATTTTAATCATGGTTGACTTTAGTTTTAGTTTTGGTTTGGTGGCTATCCTAACAGTTTTGGTTATCATGCAGGGGTTCATCGTTGTTTAACATAGAAGTTTGAAATAAGTAATACAAGAAGGTAAATGCATTAATTTAAAAGCATACCTGGTGAGTCTTCTCGCACCACCACCTGAAAGATCAGTACTTGCAAGGCATGTATGTAATGTTGCAAGGAATTTAAATTGCATGAGTGAATGAAGGTTTAGCTACTAAACCCCAAGTTATGATTTTGTTGAATCTCAGAAGATCTTAGTGGATGATTTTAGAACAAAATGTGACAGGTTCAATTTGCCCTTTAGAATATCCAATAGATTTAAAAATGTTTAAGGTGTGGCCCTATATCATTTTGAATGTCTCTTGAAATGTCCCGAGTTCATTTTGATCTCATCATAACGTTTTGATAATCATCTAAGGTTGGAGTGTGGTTACCCCATTGCTCAGTGAAGCTTGATAATTTAATTATCCCAAGGATAGGGTACTCGATTAATCAATTGATGTTTCATTTAAGAGTTATGTGAGTGAGTTCCCCTAAGGCAAGTTTGAGTTATTTAAGATTTATGATGCCCGAAGTCAAAGCAGTCTTGTAGTGCTTAAATATGTTAATCACCAATCATATCATTTTCTAAATTCAATCAATCTTGAGTTTAGACATCGAACCTATGTCACTACTAAGCCTTTAATAATCATAATGAGTGAAATGGTGATTATAAAAGTTTTGATTTGAGTGATGTGTATTCTTATCAAATGGTCGAATTTCTCAACTTTGGGCTTGAGAAAAGTAAATTATCATCTTTCTGGTTTAAGCCCATTACTTAACAATCATTTGATCTTTAATTGACTTCCAAGTCATGAAGATTAGGAGAATTATGCTTTTAGTTAATTTTGTGCAAGGGTGTTGAATATGTTTCTACCTTTTAGCCTCATTATATTTCAATCATCCAAACATGTTTATTAAGATCAAATTTTCCTATTTTCCCTTTAATAATCCAAAGTTTTGATTAAGGCGCCAAGATCTTAGAATTACCCCTTTGCCCTTGGAGTACTTCACCTCATAACTATTAAAACACAACTCAAGTGATTTTGAGGGCTTAAAATGTTATATCCATGAGGTAATTATAATGTTAGAGGAGAACATGTGGACCTCTCAAAATTTGATTTAATTTAGATAATTATTTAAATTTAGAAAAAAGGATTTTCAAAGGTTAATTTATTTAATTATCAAAAGTAAATTTTATATTTATGGAAAAATTATTAGAGGTTTCATAAAGTCACATAAACACTTAGGCAAAATTTCATGATTTTTTGAGCCAAATTTCCATTTTTATTATTTAATATTAGATCAATTTTCATGATTTATCTAAATAGAAAATAGTGTCTCAATTACAAAAATACTTGTTATACTTTTATTAGATTTCTCTAAGTTCAGAAAACTGAGAGAATCAAATGTTATATTTTTGTTATTTTAAATTTATTTATTATAAATATTTAAATGGGAAAACATGATAAATTCATTGTTAAGTCTTTAAAATTCATTTCTAAGCTTAGAAAAATTAGAAAAAATTTCCTAATGATTTCTAAGTGATCATGGGACATTCCCACTCATTTTGAACAAATTTTTATATTTTTAAGAATTTTGATTATTTTAATAATTTTTAATTCAAAAATAAATTTTGAAAATGAAATATTTTCATAAAAATGGATTTTATTTTTATAAAATGGCCTTGATCACAAGGAACTTAGATTTCTCTAACCATAGGAAACCTACTAAACTTGTTCTCATGATTTTTCAGTGATATTTTGATTTATATAATTAAAATAAGTTAAACTGGTCACCTTAGCTTAAATATTAAAGTTAGAAGCATAGAGATGCCCTCTAACCTTGGTAAAATTAAAAGACATGGCCTCTGTCATGAGGAACACTCAAATTTTCTAGCCATGGTGAAATGTTTTAAGCCATGAAGAATTAAAATACCACATAGGGTATTTAATTAATTAAAAATTAGAGAGTGAGAAAAAAAAAATTTATTTTTAGTCCACATTATTTTCCACTATTCACTGAGCAAGTGTGTATTTTTCTTTAACTTTTATGATTTTTCTAGAGAAAGATATGGATTTTTGAAGTTTAGGCATTTAAAATAATCCAAAAATCCCAATTTTTCTACTTATCCACGTGGCGCCAACTCATCCTTGTCCGCTCCAAAGGTTTCACGTGTCACTCCACCATTTAATGTCACCAACCACATAGCCTCCACGTGGACCGTGCTTTATGCACCATGGATCTGTTCGATATGATCTCCTCCATCCGTTGAATACACGCACGATTGGATGACTTACCTATATCGTCCCCAAGTGACCTAAACCGTGAGCCGCTCACACTAAAACCTTAAGATCTTGGCCTAGAGTCAACCCAATTGCATGGGGTTTGTTCCCAAACCTTCATCAATTCAAGATGAACACATCTATACAGTTTATACGGTATGAAATATAGTAAATAAGTATGGAGGGTTGAAACAAGCTCGGTTTAGGGTTGGGGTTAAATACCTTTGTCTCAGAGGGCAGGCCTCAATCAGATGGTTGTGGTAGCTTAGATTGGTCCTAAAGAACCTCTATATGAAGTCCTAAGCCTTGGTGAATGGTCTAGGTATGAATTCGATTAAGGTGGTTCTCAGGTGTTGGTCTACAGCTAGGTTAGAGGCTATTTTAGAGGGGGCTTTTGTGGGGAATCAACTTCCCTCATTGTGGGCATGGTGTGGGCACAAGTAATTGAATTTTGATTAGCTGTGAAGCTGTGTGGAGTTTTTCCCTAGTTCTGGCAAAAATTTAAGCTCAAAATTGAGCTTCCACAGTGGGGGTCAGTGGAGGAAAATGGTGGGCTTCAACTGAGCAAGCCTTAGGGATTCTCTGAGAGCAATTTGGTAGAGTTTTGTCAAGCAAATTTTGGCTCTATTTTTCTTGACCGTGGAGGTGAGGTTTAAATAAAAATGTCCTAGGGTGGCTGTCATGGCCAATTAAGGGGTGCAAAATGGTGCTTAGGTGGAGGGTTTTGAAGTGCTAAAGCCAATTGAAATTGGCCAGCTCAGATGGGTAAGTTTCGCTTTGAATTTTTGCTTGGGGCTCTTAGTTTTGGTGTTTTCCGGCTACTAGGACGGCCTGCAGAGCTAGGGGAGCTGGCCAGGAGGTCAGGTGAGCCAGTGGGAGGGTTAATTATAATTAACCCTTAATGGCAAGTGACGATGGAGAAGATTTTTGGTTAAGACCCATAAATGGGCATAAATCCCTTAATTTAGGGATCCAATGGGCCATAGCTCACCATGACTGGTCCAAGAAGTTTAGCTTGGTCAATAGAGTGTGTTTAGTGGTTGTGGGGTCATTAATTTGGTGGCTTTGAGATGGCTAAGTTAATTTTGGTGCATGGGTCCAATTTGGGTCCAAATGGCTAAAGGTTGGGTTTGGGTTAGGCTAGCCAAGACTTTGAGCCCAATTGATTGATTGACATTGTGATTGTTATGAAGATTTTTGGTGAAGGATTGAAGTGATTTTAAGTTCAATTGGAACCTCAATTTGAAGGATTTTGTGATCTTGGTCAATTTGGGCAAGTTGGGCTACACTTGGGTCTAGATTGGGTTAAGGTTGGGCTAAGTCACAATTTATGGTTGAGAATGGCCTATGGAATGTCATTAAGAGTTTTTAACATGAGTTGGGTTCTAATTTTGGGGTTAGGGCAATCCATTTGGTGGAATTTGGAGGTATGGCCAATTTGGGGAAAATTTAGGGATTTTGAACTTGGGTTAAAATCAAGTGAGATTGAGGCTACAACAAGGCCAATTGAAGGTTTAATTTGACGTGTTTGAGTGTTATGAAGATCTTAGGTTTCAAATTGGGGCAAAATAATTAGGCTATGTGGTTCAAATAGGTGAGATTAAGTCATATGGCCGAAATTGAGGTTTTTTGATTTGGATCAAAATTAAGCTCAAAGCATGGGCCCATTAGGATTGGATTTTGTTTGAATTGATCAAATGAAAGTTTAATTTGAGTTTAGATTTGAAATTAATGGGAATTATGGCCATATTCATGGACATGCGAGGTGAATTTGGGAAAATTGGGCCTTTAAAGGCAATTTGGGGGTTTTGGTCAAAATGGTCAAATTGGCCAAATTGGGTTCAATTGGAAGGTCCAAATTGGTTTTGGAGATAATTGGAGTGGTTTTGGATGTTTTGGGAAAGTTTGGAGGTGCCAAGGGTATTTTTGTAGTTTTGGCATATTTAGGGGTATTTTGGTAATTTTAGAATTTTTTGGTGGTTTTGGGAAAATTGTGTAATTTGAAAGGGTTTGTAATGATTTTTGAACAAATTTGGGTATTTTGGGTGAATTTGAGGATTTTGGCTAAATTTAAGGTTTCAAGGGCATTTAGGTGATTTAGGTGGATTTGTGGGCATAAGGCTAAGTTGGATATTTTGGTAGAATTGGGGTACCAACCACCCTGTATGAGATGTGGACCAATAAAATCCCCATTTGGGTCCTTTATGTACTAGTCTTAGCCAAACCCTAGCCCAGGGCTGATGAGTTTAGGGGACCATCTGCATGAGTCTCCCAAAAGATCAAAGGATCAAAGTCAACAATTTGGGTTTTATGATTGCGAGTGATTGTGGGTGATAGTGAGTGTAGTGAGTGAACAAGCTCCAGACCAAAACCCAAAGTTAACCCTAAGGTCAATCAGTCCTATGGGACTCATCTTAAGCTCCCTCATACTGACCCCACCTATTAAGTGCTAGAGGTTATGACAAATAAATGAAACTTCAAGTTGAGCAAAGACGAGTTAAAAATTTCTAATGGTGTGGGTTCCTTTCTAGTTTTCTAAGAATAGTCAACAGGAAAATCCTATGGCTAGACCTTAGGAAACTAAAGAAGGAAAACTAAACCTCAACCAAAAGTGTGGTAAGAAATGGACCCCCAAAAGGTGTGGTGTGTTGGGCAAGCACACCGCGCGTATTGTCGTTGACCGACGAGATAAACAAAACAAACACAGACACCTAAGTCGACTTACCTAGAACAAAGTGTAAAATTTAAGTGCTAGTTGTTTTCGCTGGGGAATTAGCAAGTGAATATTTGATTAAAATCAAGAGGTAGAAACTCTCGCTGGAGATTAGACAGTAGGTTTCAAATTATTAAGTTTCAGGCATTTAAAGACGATGAGAATCAGTGTGTAGGTGTTGACCCCAAGATGAGAATTGAATTTTGGGTATCAATCCCAAAAAGAAGGGTCAAAATTTAGGTACCAAACTTGAAAGGAGGGAATCATAATTTAGGTACTGAACCCGAGGTGAGAGTTACAATTTAAGTGTCAATCTTAGAAAGGGAGTCGGAAGATAGGGACCGATCTCAAAAAGAGAAAATCAAAAGTTAGGGACTGATTCCGAAATGAGAATTGAAATTTAGGTATCAATCTTAGAAAGATGATCAGAAGTTAGGGACCGATCTTGATTTTGAAATTAAAATTTAGGTATCAATCTCTGAAAGAGAATCAGAAGTTAGGGACAAATCTCAAAAAGAGAGAATCAGAAGTTAGGGATTGATTCTAAAATGAGAATTGACATTTAGGTGTCATTCTCAGAAAGAGGACCAGAAGTTATGGAACGACCTCAAAAAGAGGGAATCAGAAGTTAGGGACTGATTTTGAAATTAGAATTGAAATTTAGGGATCAATCCCAGAAAGAGGATCGAAAGTTAGGGACCGACCTCGAAAAGATGGAATCAGAAGTTAGGGACTGATTCCGAAATGAGAATTGAAATTTAGGGATCAATCCAAGAAAGAGAATCGAAAGTAAGGGACTGAACTCAAAGAGAGGGAATCAAAAGTTAGGGACTCATTTCGATTTGAGAATTGAAATTTTGGTATCATTCTCAGAAAGAGGATCAAAAGTTAGGGACCGACCTCAAAGAGAGGGAGTCTGAAGTTAGGGACTGATTTGGAAATGAGAATTGAAATTTAGGTATCAATCTCAGAAAGAGGATTGGAAGTTAGGGACTGACTTCGAAAGGAAGGAATCAGAAGTTAGAGATTGATTCTGAAATGGGAAATGAAATCTAGGTATCAATCTCAGAAAGAGGATCGGAAGTTAGGGACCAAACTCGAAGAGAAGAAATCAGAAGTTAGGGACAGATTCCGAAATAAGAATTAAAATTTAGGTGCCAATCTCAGAAAGAGAATCAAAAGTTAGGGACTAAGCTTGAAAGGAAGGAGTCAGAAGTTAGGGACTGATTCGGAAATGTGGATTGAAATTCAAGGATCAATGCCAAAAAGAGGATCAGAAGTTAGGGACCGACCTCGAAAAGAGGGAATCAGAAGTTACAGACTGATTCCAAAATGAGAATTGAAATTTACAAAGAGTTTATGGTTTTGTCATGTGAAAAGTTTACATTGGTGAGGAAGATATGTGATATTTTGTGAGATTTAGTGCAGACAAGGACGGTCATGCCGCATGAGCAAAGAGTAAGAGACCTCAAAATCGAGAGACTTAACTCAACAAATTTATTTTCATTTTTTTTCTTGTTGTTTTTATCACGTTGAATTTTTAAAATATGTTTTCCAAAATTTAATTTTCATTGGTTGAGTGATTTTCAAAAGAGTGTTTTATTTGAACATTATTATTAAGTTTTCATTGTTTTGTATTTTGTTCATTGTAGTTTGGAACCAATGTATGGCTCTGTGTCTTTTATCCATCACACAAAAGGGCAATTGAGCAAACAGACAAAACTTTTGGAAAATATTTCATTAATCTGCTCCAACAGGTGTTACAAATTGAGTGCAGGCTATAGCCTCAAAAGGTACAATATGTTGAATGCGTCAAAGTACATATGAAAAACATCTCATGCTGGGTACATATCACAAGCTGAGCATATCTAGTACATATATCATCATATATGATGCGTCAAATTGCAGTGCAAAAGGTATCCCTTGAATGTCCATCTCCGGTAGGGTGAGCTCCCGATCGAGTCAACCTACTAAATTATGCTTGAGGACAAGAGTTCCCTTTGCATGCGCTAAGAGTTGCAACCCTCTCATAGCTCGTAAGGCAGTAGCTCTTCTAATTCCGGGTCTGACCGAAATCCTTATGCCATTTTGTTGTCATCCATGCGCTTAGAGGTGCAACCCTTCGCATGCGGTTTCATACCCCTGGAATGTAGTGTTTGGCAATGTCTGCTCCATTCCTTTAAGGATTAGTACAGAACCCATTGGTAGTGGAATCTCCACGGATCATCTGAACTTGTCAAGGCCAATGATGTCTATCTCTTTCCCAAATAAAATGTTGCTTTTTCTCATGAAAGGGACCGTACAGAAAGACGTCACAAAATCATGATGGTTGATATATCGAAAAAATATTCATTTTTAGACCCATATTTTATACTTATTTTTGGTGATATTGCACCTTAATGGAAGGTACTTTGATATTTTCTTGCAGGTTGTTGATTATTAGGACCTAAAGCAAAAAGGAAGCAAAAAAGATGGAATTTGGACTCAAAATGACATTTTTGAAGAAGTACTCAACGCCGATCATGCCAAGGGCAGCGCCGACAGAACAACAGAATAGCTGAAATTTTTACTCAACACCGACGGCGCCAAAGGCGGTTCAACCCCCATTTCTAGAAGGTTTGATGTATTTGGACAATTTTTGAAGAGTTTTTGGAGGCACCTCTTGGAGAACCAGCCGTGGGCTTTATATGGGGTCAAAATTCATCAAGAAAGTGACACTTTTTTGCTCCAAGACATTCCTCCACGCTCCATTTTCTCCATTCTTCATAATCCATCTTCATTCCACCACCATATTGGAGTCCATTAGTGATTTTTCTTTTATAGTTTAGAGTGTATGTGGTGAGATTTAGTGTGAAACTTTTTGTAAGAGTGTTGGAGAAGGAGAAAAGTGATAGATATCATCTTCCTGCATTTCTAAGGAAAGACTACAATGGATTTGCTTTGGGAAAGAGTTTCAGATAAGTTTTGTTTGTTTATTAGTGTTGTATGAACTTTCTTTTATATATGAAATTTGTGCTTTTTTGTGTCTTTCTAATGAAGCATGAGTAGTTCACTCTATCTTTCTCTCTACTCTGAGATATAGTGAAATGAAGAGATAATATGATGTGCCAATATTAAAATATAATATAAATTGTGATGATTTTCAACTCCGAACTTAATTTACATTTTGATCTGACAAATTACATTGTTAAAATATGTTATGAAATATATGATCCGGGAAATGGAGTATGAGTTCTACAACAGAGTGAGGATCACATTTGATTTTCATGGAGGAGAAATAGTTCATGGATTTAAGTGCAAATAAATAGGGAAATATTCTTTGTTGGGTGTAGAATTGGAGAATCTTTAGGGTGACAGACTAAAATCCCCAATTCGGTCTTAGTGTTTAAAAACTTAGAGTTAGCCTCAAGGTGAAGAGAAGTGGGAGCTTTGGAGTGGGAGCTGGTATCCTCCAAGCCTAGCCACAGATTTAGGGACTAAACCTAGGATTAGTTAATGATTTTCTATGCACTGTATCAGGGTGGAGAATTAATTTCTCTTATTTGACACAATACATATTATAAACATTTATCTCATCTCATTTCACCATATCCTCATTGTAGTGGGAAGGATGTTTTTTCACATAAGAAATCTTCATTACATAAACATAGTTAGTAAATTAGAATTTACTTTTTAAACTTTGCATTTCTGTTTTGCTAATAGTTAGGTAATTTAGTTTGGATAACATCTCAACATTCTAAATTAGTGACAGTGATTTCGTTTGATTTTCTGTAAATTTCCTAATAAAACTTATAATTGCCAATTTACACCTTCCCCGTGGGATTGATATTTGGGGCTTAAATAGAAAGTCCTTTACTACTTGATAAAAATATGTATACTTGCGTAGAATCCTATTATTAATTGCCTATAATTATATATATATTACACAACTTACTTTTCATATAAGGATCAATTTTTTGGCACTGTAGTGATGTCAACTTCATAAATCTTTACATATAAAAAATCAGGATCAAGTTTTTGGCTCCGTTGCCGAGGAAGGTAACGGTTAAATTTAGGTAAATTAAATAGTTTTGATAAATTAAGAAAGTTTGAGATAATATATATACTACAAATATATATATATATATATATATATATATAAAATTCTGAATGAAAATCTGAAATATCAAAGGAAACAAAAGAAAATAAAGCTCCCAACTATTATTAATTGACAAAAGAAAGATTAATGTAAAAGTAGTTAAGGAAACATATGAAGAAATAACAAAAAAATAAAGTGGGATTAGACGGCAAATAAGGATGGGGGAAACCAAACAGATCAAAAAAGATGAACGAAAAGCTCCAAAATCCCATTGCGGGCTACTGAAATTGAAACGNTACAATCGACAAAGGCCTTTAAAAGATTATGCAAATCCGATAGCACATGAACTTCACTTGACTATTCAAAATCCTTATGTTGCTGCTAATTCATTGAGCTTAAACCTGCTATTGTCCAAATGGTACAAAATAATCAGCTTGGAGGATCACCTACTAAAGATCCTAACTTACATCTTGCTAGTTTTCTTGAGATTTGTGCTACATTTAAATAAAGTGTCTAATGATGTTGTTAGGCTTAGTCTTTTTCCTTTTTCATTAAGGGATAAAACTAAGGCTTGGTTAAATTCATTAGCACTTGGATCTATTAGAACTTCGGGAGAACTATCACGAAAATTTTTGGTTAAATATTTTCCACCTTTGAAAATTGTTCAGCTGAGAAATGATATTACATTTTTTTGTCAGTTTGAAGGGGAATCGATATATGAAGCCTTGGAGAGATTTAAAGATCTTCTTAAAAGATGTCCACACAATGCTTTGCTACATTTGTTAATAATTCAAACCTTTTACAATGGATTAGTAGGATCACTAAGATCTAATATAGATGTTGTTGCGAGTGGATCATTAATGTCAAAGCCTTTTGATGAAGCATATTCTTTAATAGAAGAAATGACTACTAATAATTTTCAGTGGCCCTCTGAAAGGGTAATCCTAAGAGAGTAGCCAATATTCATGATTATGATGCAATGTCTATTTTGGTATCTCAATTTGCTGCTACTTCTAGGAAGATTGATAAAATAAGAGTGAATTATTCTCAAATACCCCGAGTAATAGAGGAAAATTCACTAGGATAGATTATTGATACTCAACCATCTTATGATACTTTAAATGCTATAAATAATCAAAATAACAATCCCTTTTCTAACTATTTTAACCCTGGATGGAAAAATCACCCTAATTTTAGTTGAAATAATTATAACAATTTGGTGAATCCATCCGGAAATCTGAACAATCAAGGAAATCCTAATTTTGGACCTTATTATCCTCCAGGTTTTAACTCCAATCTTAACCCACATGTTAAGGAAAAGAAGTTGACGATGGAAGAAGTGATGTTGAATATGGGAAATCAAATACAAAATCAAGGGGCTGCTATTAGAAATATTGAAAATCAATCAGGACATATTGCTACTACACTTAGTAACATACCTTTTGGAATTCTTCCGAGTACTGTGGAAGTCAATCTAAAAGATCAAAATAAAGTGCAAATTAAGGCTATTGAATTACGAAGTGGAAAAAAAGTTGAAACAAGTGTCCAAAGAGAAACTGAAGTTGATGAAGAGAAGGAAGAAATGGAAAATGATCAACAAGAAAATGAACAAACACAGGTCCCCTTAAAAAAACAAATACCTCTGTTTCCTCAAAGACTGAAACCAAAAAATAAAGATAAAAAATTTACAAAATTTTTGGAAATCCTTAAGAAATTAATGATAAATATTCCTTTTGTTGAAGCTTTGGAACAAATTCCAAGTTATGTGAAATCTATAAAGGATGCACTAAATAAGAAAATGAAGTTTACAAATCATGAGACCGTTGCACTCAGTGAAGAGTGTAGTGCTATTATTCTGAAAAAGCTTCCTGAAAAATTAAAAGATCATGGTAGTTTTTTTATACCTTGTGCAATTGGTGAAAAGTTTTATGGAAAAGCTTTATGTGATTTAGGAGCGAGTATCAATCTTATGCCCTTATTGATCTTTAAACATTTAGATTTGGGAGAAATTTCCCTTACTATTTTAGATTTGGGAGAAATTTCCCTTACTATTGTAACTCTTCATTTAGCTAATCAATCAATAACTTATCCAAAAGGAGTTATAAAGAATGTACTAGTAAAAGTGGATAAATTTATTTTCCCTATAGACTTTATAGTATTGGATATGGAGGAAGACAAAGGATTCCCATTATTTTAGGGAGAACCATTTCTTGCAACAAGAAGAGCTGTGATAGATGCACAAAAGGAGAATTAATGATGAGAGTAATGATCAAGGAGAGCTGTGATAGATGTGTAAAAAGGAGAATTAATAATGAGAGTTAATGATCAAGAAGTAACATTTAATAATACAAAAGCTATGAAATATCCTGCAATAGAAAAAGACAATGAATGTTTTAGGATGGAAGTTACTAATTATCACTATGAAATATTCTGTAATAAAAGATAATGAATGTTTCAGACAAAAGCTATGAAATATCCTGTAATAGAAAAAGATAATGAATGTTTCAGGATGGAAGTAGCTGATTATCTTAATAATGAATAGTTTAAGAATGAGTGTGAAGATAAATTAAAGCAAAGAGAAATTTTTGAGAATGAAGATGAAATAAAAGGAGAGGATTTGAATTATATTCAGGGCAAATTTGAAACGGTAGACTTGTTGGAAAACTGTAGTAAAAATCTTATTCCATAGTGTATTAAACCACCTGAACTTGAATTAAAGATAATACCTGCCCATTTAAAGTATGTATTTTTAAGAGAGTCATCTACATTGGCTGTTATTATATCTTTTGAGTTAAATGAAATTCAAGAAAAAAAGTTGATAGAAATGTTGAACAAGTATAAAAAGGCTTTTGGATGGACTTTAGCAGATATTAAAGAAAATAATCCTTCAATTTATATGCACAAAATTTTATTAGATGAACAACATGAACCTAAAGCTGATCCTCATAGAAGATTAAACTCAATAATGAAAGAAGTTGTTAAAAAAAGATTTTAAAATGGTTAGATGTTGGAATTATATATCCTATTTCAAATGGTGCTTAGGTAAGCCCAATTCACTGTGTTCTGAAGAAAGGAGGAGTGACTGTTGAAGAAAATAAGAAAAATGAATTAATATCAGTAAGACAAGTTACGGGTTGGCGAATTTGTATTGACTATAGAAAATTAAATATGGCTACCAAAAATGATCACTTTCTTTTACCTTTCCAGACCAAATGTTGGATAGATTGGCTAAGAATAAATATTTTTGCTTTTTAGATGGATATACCAATTATCATCAAACTCTAATTGCTCTAGAGGATGAAGAGAAAACAACATTTACAAGCCCATATGGAACATTTGCTTTTCGTAGAATGCCTTTTGGATTATGCAATGCACCTGCAACATTTCAAAGATGCATGATGTCAATTTTTAGCAATTTTGTAGAACATGGAATGAAAGTATTTATGGATGATTTTTCTGTATTTGGGACTTCGTTTGAGTTATGTTTTAATATTTTAGAAAAAGTCTGGAAGTATGTGAAAAGTCAACCTAGTATTAAATTGGAAAAAATGTCAAATTGTGGTTGTAGGAGGTATTGTGTTTGGGTATAAATTTTCTAAAAAAGGCATGGATGTAGATCCTGCAAAAATTCAAGTAATAGAAAAATTACCACAACCTACTAATGTTAAAGGGGTTAGAAGTTTTTTAGGGCATTTTAGTTTTTACTAGCGCTACATAAAAAAATTTCAAAAATAAATAAGCCCTTATGCCAACTCTTAGAAAAAGATAAGAAATTTTATTTTGATCAGGAATGAATAAAAACATTTGAATTACAAAAAAAAAAATAGTCACTGCACCTATAATAGTACCACCTAACTGGGAAAAATGAATTGAAATAATGTGCGATGCTAGTGATTATGCTATTGGGGCTATATTAGAAAAAAGACACGAAAAGTTTTTAAAGTTATGTATTATGCTAGTAAGACTCTAAATGATGCTTAAATTAACTATATTACTACTGAAAGAGAGTTATTAGCTATTGTTTATGCCTTTGATTAATTTAGACCTTATTTAATTGGAACTAATTGTATAGTGCATACACATCATTCTGCTATTAAATACTTAATGCAAAAAAAGGATGCTAAACCAAGATTAATTAGATGGATACTTCTATTGCAAGAGTTTGATTTTCTGTGATTGATAGAAGAGAAATGATAATCAAATAGCTGATCATTTGTCTAGAATAGAATTAGAAATATTAACTAATTTTGCAAATAAAATTGATAGATAGAAAGGAAAATGATAATCAAATAGCTGATCACTTATCTAGCATAAAAATAGAAATATTAACTAATTTTGCAAATGAAATTTTAGAAAATTTCCCTGATGAACAGCTATATAGTATTGATGAAATGGATGTACCGTGGTATGCTGATATAGTGAAATTATATTGTAAGTGATAGTTTACCACCTGGTATGAAAAATCCATAATTAAAGAAATTTATATTTGATTCGAAAGACTATTTTTGGGATGACCCATATTTATATAAATAATGTAAAGATCTAATTATTAGAAGATGTGTGCCTTATGAAGAAACTCAACAGATAATTGAAAGATGTCAGGATTCTGAGTTTAGAGGACATTTTAGAACAAATAAAACTGCATATAAGATTTTGCAAGCTGGATTTTATTGGCCTACTATTTTTAAAGATGTTAATGAATATATTAAAACATGCGATCAATGTAGGAGAGTAGGAAATATTTCTAGAAGAAACAAAATTCCTCTAAATTACACATTGGAAGTTGAAATTGCAAGTAGGAAATATTTCTAGGAGAATTGAAATGTCTCTAAATTACACATTGGAAATTGAAATTTTTGATGTGTGGGGATTAGATTTTATGGGATCATTTATGCCTTCATTTAAAAACTTATATATATTACTTACGGTTAATTATATGTCCAAATGGATTAAAGCTATTGCTGTAACCAGATGTGATGCACGGAGTGTTTCTGAATTTTTAATTAAAAACTTTTTACAAGATATGGAATGCCGAGAGTAATTATTACTGATGGAGGATATCATTTTAGGAATAAGAGAATCAAAAAATTAATAAAGAAATATGATATTATACATAGATTCTCAAACTAGCGATCTAGCAGAGATATCAGACTAGCGATCTAGCAGAGATATCAAACCGTGAAATTAAATGTATTTTAGAAAAAAACTGTAAATCTTGATAAATGGATTGGTCTGGTAGACTAGATACTGCATTATGGGCATATAGAACTGTTTATAAGACTCCTATAGAAATGTCTCCACACAGACTCATATTTGGGAAAAACATGCCACTTATAGTAGAAATAGAGCATAAAGCATTTTGGGCTATTAAGGAATTTAATTTTAATCTAAAAGATGCCAGTGAGAAAAAGATTATTGCAACTCAATGAACTTGAATAGATTATAAATAAAGCATATGATAATGCAAAAATCTATAAAGAGAAAATGAAAATATGACATGATCAGAAAACTATTCAAAAGAAATTTGAACTTGGATAAGAAGTTCTATTATATAATATAAGATTGAGATTGTTTCCTGGAAAACTGAAATCCAGATGGGCAGGACCATTTAAAGTGATTAAAGTTTATCATTATAGAATTGTTGTGACTAAAGATCCTAACACTAAAAAGAAATTTAAAGTTAATGGGCATCGTTTGAAAATTTATTATGAAGGACACATACCTCAATTTAAAGTAGTTTTAATGTTAAGTCAACCCAACTAAACAATGGCATGTCGGGCTAACGACGTTAAACCAAGCTCTTTGTGGGAGGCAACCCATACTTATGTCTATTTATTATTATTTAGTTTGTTAAGTGTCTTACATATTAGTAGATAATAAACCTAAACAATCTAATTTATTATAAATTAAGTAAAATATTAGTATTGGAGAAAAAGTTGGAATTAAATTGAACGAAAAATGAAAGTCGCAAAATTTTGGCCACTAGCGCGACGACACCCAAGAAAATAGACCTCAGCGCCGGCAACGCTGACGGCACTGAGAGCTATTTGACGGTTCATACGACTTTTGACAGACTTTGGTGGGATTTCGGTCGACAATAACTGCCAGGAGGTGTTTTTAAAGTACTAAAAACTTCTTAGGATGCCTAAAAACTTACTGCAAGGTATGGAGTTTTAAATAGAAGAAAATTTATTAGTTTCGACTCGCAGAGATTATATGATAAAGTTATTACGAAGAAGAAATTTATCAAGGAAAGATGATTTGTTAATCATGAATAAATCAATCCAACTGCTCTAGTTGACAAAATCATTTTGCAAAGGTGATCAACAGTTCTGTTTTACTCTACCGTTGTGGTTGTTATGCTGTAGTGAAGGAGTTCTATGCAAATTTACATGAGATTACCCAAGGAGTTGTCTTCTTAAGTGGTAAGGTTGTACAATTTACTCCTACGAGGATTAATGAATTGTATATGATAGAAAATGTTCCAATCATTAATTATAAAAATTTCATTCTTACGCGAGATTTGATACAAGATGTTTATAATTTTCTGATGGATGAAAGTGATATGTGGGAAGTATGAGATGAAAAAAATATTTGTTTTCCTACTTCATCACTTAATCCAATTTTGAAGCAGTGGCATTTCTTTATTTGTACAAAATTACTCCGTACTATAAAGATTAGTAGAGTCACCAAGAAAAGTGCTATTTTAAACTATTGTATTCAAATGGAAACACCTATTGATATAGGATCAATCATATTTAAATCTGTTATGCGTATCATGAATGGGTCACTTTATGGACTTTGGCATCCTTCTACAATTTTTCGGATTTGCAGTCAATCCCAAGTGTCATATGAAAGTTGGGAAAAAGTTTTACTACCATGGGAGCCCATGATCCCTATTGATGATCAGTATGTTGGTAATGGAAATGAAGCACTAAATACTATTATGGAACATTCTTCACATGCTTCAACTCCATTAACACCACCAATAGTAGGAAGTTTGCTTACTTTGGAGAAGAAATTGAAGAAAATTGAAAGGAAACTTCAGAGTATTATGAATGCAATGGGAGATCTTAAGTACCTTTTTGATCACCTTGATTGGAGAATGAATGAAAATTTTGATCATGCTGGAACTTTTGAATCATGATTAGTTTGGATGTTTAAAAAAAATGGGTGGATCGAAGAAAATTTGACAGATCAATTCTCGTACCGATCATTCTATAACCTATATGTTCATTACCAATCCATATGAGATATTAGAGGAGGTGAAAACACTAAAGATGAAGCAGAATGACTGAAGACTTTGGATTCTCTACTCGCTTAAGAATATTTATGTATTTGATGTAATTGTGTGGATTTGATTTGATTTGGTTTGGTTTGTTTTTGCTTTAGAATTCTGAACTTTGATTATGTGTATAATTTTTTTTCAGTGTTTAGTATCGTGGCTTGATTTTGACGCTCATTTATAATTAGTTTGCTTAATAAGTGTGAATGTGTGATTTATGAAAAGTGTTTGTATAAAGTGTATTTTCATATATAAAATTTAGTTTTTTGTTGTTTGTGAAAATGATTGTTTGTGAATATTTATTTGTGAATTATTGTTAGATAAAAATTTGTGTTTGAAAAGACTTAAAAATATTGGAGTAAATAAAAAGGAAATTGAAAATTTGAAAAAAAGTCAAAATAGTGAATTTCGGGCCTTCAGCGCCGACGACACTGGCATGAGCGCCGACGGCGCCTTCGACCCGTGAGCGATAATAACCCCTTTAATTTAAGATTTTCACCATAAAACCTCCATTTTTACCGCTAAAGTCACCTTCAACCTTCGGTTTTCACACTTAGGGCTTGATTTTGGGCAGATTTGAGGCGATTTAAAGGCAATGGAACTTTAGATTTCATTTTCTCTAGGTAAGAGCTACAATTTAAAGTGTTTGATCTAAGAAAATGATTTCGTGAAAAACTTTTACTTAGTTGATTTAAGTTTAAAGTGCTTTACATTTTGATTTTCAAAATTTTGGAATTTATTCGGATTTTTATCAAATTTTTCTAGATTTCCCATGACACCTAGATTGAGCAAAAGAAAAATAAAATATGAAGAGCAAAAGTTTGTTAGATTTAAAGCTAGTGCTCGATTTCATAGTCTTCTAGAAAATAAGAAAGTGATTTCAGATCGAGGTTTGAAAAATCCGGGAGGAGAAGTTGAGCGATTGATTATTGCTCGGCAGTGGGAAAAATTCTGTTATTTTACTGTCGATGCGATAGCGGGATAGTTATGGAATTTTATGCCAACTTTTCGGAGGCTTCTGATGATTTTATTTTTGTTCGAGGAAAAAGGGTGGAGTTTACTCCAAGAAAAATAAATGAGTTTTATCAATTAGAAGATGTTTATAGATTTCAGTATAATTCATTGTCTGCCATAAATGAGGCCTTAGATGAGGTTATTTCTTTTCTGACTGGTGAGAAAGGGGCTTGGAAAGTAAGGAATGGAGTTAAAGTCAAGTTTCCCCTTTCTATGTTAAATGTAGTATTAAAGGCCTGACATTATTTTAATACTGGGAGGATGATTCAAACAAACCATCATAGTGAAGTGACCAAGGATAAAGTCATCCTGAACTACTGTATTCAACAAGTGATGAATATAAATGTAGGCTCTATCATTTATATGAACCCTCGATCTATTGCTCTGGGAGAGACCACTGGTGGATTAGCACACCCTGCTCTCATTTATACACTTTATGAGCATGCATGAGTTGATTTCAGACTTGATGAGGAGAGGATTGAGCCTCAGAGACTGATTGAACCTGCAAACATTAATACTTATGAGTCCCATGTTGATTGGAGATCTAAAAGTAAGGCTAGGGATATTCCTTCTACTTCTAGAACCCCTACTTTTAGTGAGCCTACTTCAAGTAACCATAGTAACAGGGAGTTATTGGAACAGATGATGATTCAGCAGGGAGATATTTTGAGGATGGATCATAGGATGCAGAACATGGAGGCGAAAAGTGCTCATACATATGATCTGATTTGCCAGATATTTGAATATGATGCTGCTTATGATGATGCTTTAGTGAAATACCTGAGGGGTGATCATACAGTTCAGTTTCCTATTCACCCTGTTTATACTCTATATCAACAAAAAAAAGTTAGATGTTAATGATGAAGATGATGATGACTGGTGATCTTTTTGTTTGTTTATTTATTTGTGTTGTACTTTGTGATTGTATTGTTTGTTTTGTGATATTGTTGAGACTTTGTTGTTATGTTGTAATGTGAAACTGTAATGTGTAAAACTGTTTTCATTTTTAGAATTTAGTTTAGTTCTGTTGTTAGTTTTAGCATTTTGTTATATGTATTGTAATTAACTCTTTCTCAGCAAATTTTATATATATTATGTGCAATTTAATGTTTTAAGCCTGTAGTTTTTCATATTAGCACCTGCAGTAATTCAAAATTTATTTGTCAACATGTATGAATTTTCTTTATGTATTTAATGCTTTCTTTCACCCTTTTATTTTTAAAGTTCTTCATGTANCGGGGTTGTAACAATTGGTGATCAAATTATAAAAAGGAGTGCACATTTTAGATATCTCGGGTTTACTGCTCAAACTGATAGTGATATAGATAGGGGATGTTATTAATAGTACTAAAATTGGAAGGTTGAAGTGGAGGGATGCATCAAGCCTATTGCTTGATAAAAAAGTACCGCTTAGACTTAAAAGAAAATTTTATAAGATGGTGGTAAAGCCTGCAATGCTTTATGGTGCAGAATGTTAGCCTGTAAAAGAGAAACATAAAATTAAATAAGAAATGAATATATTCGTAAAAGGGTTGGAGTAGCTAAAGTGGCAAACAAGATTAGAGAGTTACTTTAGATGATTTGGTCACTTTAAACATCAATCATCTGATGAACAAGTCAAGAAAGGAGATGTTTTAAATTTGACTTGTGTAAAGAAAGTTAGAGATAGACCTAAAAAGACTCA
Source organism: Phalaenopsis hybrid cultivar (assembly GCA_002079205.1). Classification (NCBI taxonomy): domain Eukaryota; kingdom Viridiplantae; phylum Streptophyta; class Magnoliopsida; order Asparagales; family Orchidaceae; genus Phalaenopsis; species Phalaenopsis hybrid cultivar. The sequence goes on from JXCR01131735.1 coordinate 146,742, forward strand.
GGCATGTATAAAAATGAGTTTTATTTAATAGACTTAAATGAAAATATGACACTCAATAGGACACAAAGAAGAGCAACGATTCATATAGCCGACCGCACTTAGCGGGACATAGGCTTGTTGTTGCTTGGCTTGTGGTACAACACTTCAAAAGAAGTAGCTCAATAAAAAATGGAGAGAATGATTGAGAATAGCTCTTCAATTCTAATAAGATAAGTCCAATATAGGAAGTTATTTTTCATATTTTAATATAGGAGCTCAAAAGTCAATGAATAGATTTGTTTTTTAATATAGGTATAATAGTGAAAGTTATTTTTTCTTTTCTGATATAGGAGCTCAAGAGCAAATTAATAGATTTGTTTTGAATATAGATGAACATGAGAATATTAATTCTCAAGTAAATCCTCCTCCAATATCCAAAAAAATAAAAATAAAATAAGTATATCAAGATAATGCAAGATGTTTTATGAGAATGAAATTTTATTTCATCTGGCTAGGAGTCTTTCATGGATCAATATGCCTCACTTGGTTATAAATTATGGGTGAGGACTAGACCTTCTTATAGCATATCCTAGTAGCAAAATTGGAAGTTAGATATGAAGATTAGAACAACAAGAAGGATAGTTGATGAAGTGAAGAAAAAAAGGGTTGAGATAGGATTTAAAAAGATGTTGAGGGATTGATCAAATATTCGATAAAAAAATATAAATCTTCTATTTAACGGACATTATAGGACTATATTTCTAAAATCTATGCAGAAGATGCATAATTATTAATTAAAATGATTGATGATATTGCTAAGGAAGTAGGAGATAGCTTAGTTGTTCAAATTATTATATATAATGCAAATTTCTATAAAATTGCATAGAAAATATAAATGGAGAAAAGGAGGCCTATTTACAAGAGTCCATATGCTGCTCATTGTTTTAGTTTAATGCTTGAAATGTTTGAATGGTTGACACAACATAAATCCGCTTTGTTCAAAACAAAAATATTACGCAAATTTATTTACAACAATTATTGGGTATTAAATTTGATGAGAAAATTCACAGATTAAAATTTTATCCGACAAGCATTAAAATTTGCCACAATAAATTTGATCATGCAAAAATTTAAAGAGTTACCGATAATCTTTAGAGGATTTATTTGCTTTTGAATGGTAAGATAAAAAAATCCTAGGAAAAAAATTAAAAGAAAAAAAAGCGAAGAAACCTAACATGAAAGACATTGTTTTAGGTGTAATGCTAGTTATGCATTTAAGACCATGGAACTTTATTGAACATATTACAAATAGTCGATGATGAAAGAGCTAAAACCATGGAATTTATTAATGATTTTAAGAGTAATGAAAAGGTGAAAAAAAAACAAGAGATGTAAGGGGAAATAAATAGCTTATAAAGAAAATAGAGAAACTGTTTATGAAAAATTGTTTATGCAGATGAGATTATCAGCTACATCAACATTTACATGCTAATATTATTTAAACCCAAAATTTCATAATGAGAACTTTCATGTGGATAACGAGATTGAAAAGTTTATACGCATGCATAGATAGATTTATCCCTGACAATTAACAATATTGAAATTAGCATTAACTCAAATATTTTCATTTGAAGAATGAAATGTTTTGATTTAGAGTAGCTTAAATATGCTACCAAACATGCTCACAGAGTAAATTTTATTCAACTATAATTTTAAATCTAAAATCTTATGACTTTTCTAAGCTTTTTATCTTAATATTTATTAAAAATTTTATTTCTAGCTATTCTTAAACATTGGTGTGCCCAAATTGGAAATGACATAAGTGATCTTAAGGGATTTTTGGTGAAAGCTCTCAATTTTATTTGTTAAACTTTTCAATGTGAGCGCAATCAGGACATAATCAACCAATTCATACAAAATAAAGGAACTAATTGGCTATAGGTTAAATGAATAAATTAGTTTATTATATGTTCAATAAAAATTGAAACAAACGCTTTAAGTTACAAAAATAAATAAATAATTAATATGTATAAGGTCATTTGGTTATTGGGAATATACTATATGATGATGAAAGAATAACACCAACAAATAAGAAGAGATTTGAATTTGATGATGAAGGAATAATCTTTAATAATGACAAAAAAAAGATATTAAAGCTAAAATTAAAAGGGAAACAAGAGACTGAATTTTGAATGACTTCTACTTCACATTTAAAGAAAGAAAAAAAGTGAGTTAGATCCTGAAAATAATCAAAAAAATAATTTAAGTATATAGAAGATTACTTAGATGTGTTACTAATTCGTCATTTTATTCATATTTGTCGACGAATGGTGCATATATATATATATATACACACATTTTGTTTCATAATAACATTAAAATATATTCATGTAAAAGATGTATTTCACTTCAAAAAACATAGAATGAATATTTTTATGTGCTATATAAAAAAAATTAAAATTTAAATGTCATATACACAAATATATAAGAATTGAAATGTACATACTTTTTTTATATTAAATTTAAAACATCAACTTAGTGCACTCCATGGCTCAAATAGCTCAAGTCATTTTGATGCACCACATAGCAAATTGCAAATGGTGTCAACGGTGAGCCAAAGCATGGCACTCACCATTTTGCATCATTGATTTTATTAAATATTATATTTAACTCAATGTTAAATGATATAGAAAGTAAGATAAAAATTGTAGTAAAAGAAGAATATTTTGAAGATGATAATGAGAAGGAATTGAAGAGCATAGCGTTATTACAAATAATAATTCTTCCAAAGATGATGAAAGTAATGAAGAGGCCACTGTGAATCATAATTTTTGTAGCATGTTTAAGTTTTTGGTAAGAATTTACTTTAAATCTCATTTCAAAATTTTGTATTTATATTAACATTTAAAATTAATTTTTATAAATTATGTCTTTGAAAAGATGAATAAAATGAATTTGGTGATAGTTTATCATAATTATGAAGAGACATTTACATACATACCACACAATTTTTATGTATTTACATATCTAACACCTAAACTTTTATATTTACATACATAACACTCAAATAATTACATTACATCTAAAATAATATTATTACTTGCTTTTTAAAAATGAAATAAACCATCTCATGCTTCAGTTTATTACACAAGTGTTTTAAATATAAATATAAAATTTTAAGTATTAGATATGTAAAACACATAAGAATTGTGGCATTCAAATACAAATTTTCATTTCTTAATTGCATAAAATTTTGAGTTTTTTTATTTTTCTATTTTGTGGTTTACATATTGATCTTCCTCAAGACTTATGTCTTGCTTTGCTAAGGCAAAATGCCTCAATTCTCAAAATTTCCTTTATAAAACTTAAGCATAAACATCATTTTCATTAAAATTACTGAGGTTGGTAGGAGCGTAAGTGTAAGAATTTGTTTTGAATTTTGAATTATTTTAAAGGTTCTAAACATTTTGGAGTGTTTAGATAGTTATCCTACCAACACTTTAAAACCAAATGTGATCATTTGGGCAATTCATAAAAATGAATTGCCATGAATACAAATAGTCATAACATAGACAAGCAAAAAATACAAGTATGAAAGCATTATGTATCTATTTTTCAATGTATCCATTTATATTTTATTCATGGATATGACAACAATACTTTGTTCAAAAAGAAGTTCGAGGCTTACGCCTAGAGGAAAGTCTCAAATTAATGACACAAAACTAAATGATAGTAAAGATGATAATTTGTAGCTTATGTCTTTGTGATAATAAATTAAATTAATATATCAATGATTTGTATTATTTAAAAATTATTTTTAATTTTATGATTTATTTAGAGGTTTACATCTCGAGACTAATGCTCATCTTGCTAAGAAAAAACCTCAACTCCCAATTGCTATTTTATATTTTGTTTAAACCTTCAATAAATTCCTTATAAAGAATACATAGAGAAAAATAATAAAATCATCCTAACTTTTGCTTCATTTATGGCTTGGATCAAAAGGATGTAATTTTTTAAACATCCAAAAATTGATCCAACAATATAACAAATTGTGGAGCACTAAATTGTTCTTATAATTAAACTAAAGCAAGATCAAAATACCTAACAAAAAGACTTCATTATGCAGAGTATAAGCTATAAAGAATGACCCACTATAATTTGGCTATCGAATTCAAGATGTGCATAGTAAAAAAACCATGTTAAACTAAACTAGTGTCAAGGGCACCATAAACAACTTATTTTAATACAAAAGATTAGTGTATACTTAAGTATAATATGATAAAAATTTTATTGACTCCTGCGAAACTAATAATCTGTTGGTTGGTTGCAATATGTGATGATTGAAAACATAAAATAAAAATTTACAATAAAATCATAAAACTCAACCATAAAATAAAAATCTACAATTTGAACAAGCAATAACATAATGAATTTCATGATTACTCCACTCTGAGGCCATACTCATAACAACACCATCAAGGCTCAAAACAACTGCCATAAACTGCAGATGGCACATCATTCAAATAAAAAGGGGGTCAAGCATTGCAAATATACTGAAGGAGACAATTTTACACATTTTACCATCTCTGCTAACTACAAAGGACAATTCAAAATGAATGCAAGGACAGAGGACAATCCTACCTTAAACAATAGCCATTAGCAACAGTATGTTCAAATTTATAAGAACACCAGCAATTTTGATATATATATATTTTTCAAGGCAACACCACAACATATTATATTGTTATTATGATTTGCTTAGGAATATCATATTCTTAAGAGCTTTCATGTTGAGCATAAGTAGAATATATAAAATTTGAAAACATATGGAGGCTAAGCTACATTATAAAACTTCCAAATTTATTATTAGGAACCAAAAACCACAAAAAATTAAGGTAAACGAAATGCACCTCAAGGCAACATTAAAGGGGAAACCAAAACGAACCATGCTCCCAAGTGGCAGGAAATATGTAAAGCACCAATGAAAAAAAGAGCTTGTACATCAACTCAACCAAACATTAACAGAAAAAAAGGATAATTGTGCCAATAATGCATCAACAGGGAGTTGAAACAGGTCTCAAGTTAGCTAAAGGCTATTCCGATGATACTACTGATCCGCATATGGCCATATACATCACAAAATTCTAAGAAACTTACACCGTATTAAGAAAAAAAAAAACTTGATAGTATTCTTTAGGACACGGCTTAGAAAAATCTACATACAACCACCGCCATCACTTTAAGTAAAATTAAACCAGAAAATCTCGATGAGAAGAAACGGACGTTTTAGAACGTCAGATCTAATGCAAAAATAACCGCCCAACAACAACAACAAAAGAATCAATACTCCAAAAAACAGTAAACACTTGCTAAAATTAACAAGAGAAACGCGATCAGAATGGAAAGAATTTGGAGAAAAGATGTAATCATCTCAGCCGCGCGGTGCTGGAGATTAAACGAAGATACCTTTTTCACGGCGCAGCCAGGAAGAAACCCTAGTATGATGCGAGACGTCCCAGGCAAATGGGGAAAAGCACAAGTTTTATTATATTGTATGCTCAGCCGGCGGGCTTGAACGCGTACACCACAGCCGATTAGCGAGAGAATTAGGCCTGTATCATGGGGCCTAAAATGGAGGCCCATTGTCAATACTCAAAAGCAATTATTCGTTAATCAAATTGATTCAAATTTATTCATATTAAAATAAATTATTCAAGTTATACCTAAAAAATCTTTATACTAATAATTCAAGCTCCAGCTAAAAATCAACACACTGCAATCCAAGATTTATTCATATTATAGACAAATGGGTTCCAAAAAGTAAATATCATTTAAGATTTTATTTATAGCAAAAAAAATTACTCATGAATTTGAATATTTGCACATCAAATTTGACCTCCAAACCTAAAATATAATTAGAAAAAGAAAAGTTAAAAAATATATTAAAAATGTATACATTAATAAAAAAATGTATATATAATAATAAGTTGAGAAAATATATAAATTAATTGTACTTACAAATATTTTAGGCAATTGGATTACAACACTATCTCTAAGTTCAATCATCTCTTCTATAGATAAATTTTTAATTTATAGAAAAAAATGGTTTCTTGGAGGTTTCTTGGAGTGTCTCTGTTTTCTTGCCAAGTTCTGACCTAGGTTTCGATTTGTAGTGAGTTTTTGGGCTGGATCTTCTCGAACTGGCTTATTCCATGGCTTTGGTTGCTCCATCTTTCAAGGATGTGGTTGCAGGCAAGCAATATGGTTCGGGAGAAGTGCGTTTCTCCAAGGATTTTCTTAGCCATATTACCGAAAATCCTAATTTGCTACAAAGGGCATTTCGCAAGAACGGTAAACATACACTTCTTTTTTCTAAAGAAGATACAGGCATTCTGACCGAGCCTTTAACATTTACATTAATTTATAAATTTTCTTTTGATCATCCTAATATCAAGGTTATTAAGAAATTCTTTTCTGAGTTAAAATTAGAAGAGGATTATACCTCTCTATTTGCTAAAATGGTTTTGACCATTGAGAAGTGCTATCTGAAACTTCTTAAATGGACTACTGGTTTCAATCCTACGGAAGGCCCCCTATTGTGCCTATTTGGATAAGATTTCCCAGATTGAAACTTCACTATTTTAATTTGAAAGTTCTTTATTCTTTAGGATTGATTTTTGGTAAGCCATTGAAAATGGACTTGGCTACGAGCACTTTGTCCAAATCCTCGATGGCTCAAATATTGGTTGAACGCAATGTAACTTATGTTTTTCATGATTCTATTTGGATGGGCAATTCAAATGATGGCTATTGGCAGAAAGCTGAGATGAAATTTGTCCTGCATTATTGCATGGAATGCAAGATGTTTGGACAACTTCTTTCTCATTGTTACAATGCTCATCATGAATTGAGAAAATATAAAAATTATAATGAAAAGAATTTTAATGGTTTGCATCCCACATCCAACTCTCCTAAAAAAATTCAAAATAATAAGAATGTTACCACCGGTTCTTTATCATGTTTCGATAATAATCATATTGTTGTATCAAAAGAAAAGAATGTTATGGTTTCTAAAGTTGTTGATCATTCTTTGATGTTGGTGAATGATTTTCATGCTTCTGCTAATACTTCGCACAATATTGCTGATAACGAGAATTTATATTCTTATGAGATGGTTCAAGATTTGAGCAATATTGCTAAGACTGACAAAGTTGTTTCTGTTCAATCTTTAGATAATACAAAATTTTCTATTTCTGATATGAATGCTGATATGGTAAATAGAGATATTGGTAATTCGTTATTGACTGAAAATGCTTTTACTTCTACTACTAGTATTTTGACAAATAACGAAGTTACTGGAAAATTACTTTCTAATGAGCAGATTAGTGATTGCTGCAATGTTTTAAATTCTAGTGATTTGAATGTTGACAAGCAATGGAATGTGCATCTTAGCCCGATTAATGAGGATGGTCCTGCTCTTACTCGAATGGAATTAGAGGAGCAATGGATGATCCAACAATCATCTAAAAAGAGAAAATTTAAAGGGTGTCGTGAATTGAGTTATGTTAATCCAGAGGCTTTGCATGCGCAATTGCAAGGAAAAGAAATTGACAAGTCTAAAATGGCTACTGTTACTAGATTGAATAAGGGAAAGATTGCTCTTGATGAAATTTAACACACTTGTTTGGAACATTAGAGGCATAGCCTAATGCTTCTAATAGACTACATAATCTTATATGTGCTTGTAATTTAAATTTTTTTTAGCATTCTTGAGCTTATGGTAGTTATTGTGAATAATGATTTTTATTTACAAAGATTTGGTACTTTCAAATCTCTTACTAATATCAATAATAAAATTTGGTTTTTCTGGAAATATTTTTTAAAGATTGATATTCTTATTAATCATTCTCAACTTTTACATCTTCGTATTCAATTTTCTCAAACTTCTTTTCTTTTGACTGTGATTTATGCGGGTTGTACTAAACAAGCTCATTCTGAACTTTGGAATTTGATTAAATTCATTAATCCTTCTAATGAGGATTGGCTTATGGGAGGTGATTTCAATATAATTTCTTCTGCAAATGAGAAGAAAGGTGGAATCACTCCTAACTTTAAGAGTATTAATGAATTCAATGCTACTCTAATGGACGTGGGGCTTTATGATCTGGGGTTTGAAGGAAACCCTTTTACTTGGCATAGAGGAAAGATTTTTGAAAGGCTTGATAGATATGTTCCCAATTTTAATTAGATAAATAGTTTTTCTATGCATACTATTTATCACTTATCTATTGATACTTCAGATCATGCTCCTATTATTTTAAAAATAAGGAAAAGTAATCATATTATTCAATACCAGTTCCAATTTTATAATATGTGGATTCTTCATGATAATTTTAAACAGTTTCTTAAAGACAATTGGAAGATTCAAGTTTCTGGCAATTCTGGTTATAAGATTTGGACTCTTCAAAAATATCTTGCCAAAGCTCTTGAGAAGTGGAATTGGGATATTTTTGGCCATCTTCAACATAACATTGAGGCTCTTAAGGAAAAAGTTATAGGTTTGGAAATAGATTGGCATGCTTTGTTTTAAGGCCAAAAATAGTTAATTGAACCTATTAATTTGGAAGAAAACTTTTATGATAAAAAAGCTACTAAGACTAACTTCTTGAATGGTGATAGAAATATTGCCTTCTTTCACGCTTGCATTAAGAGTCGACAGAATGCTAATTTGATTACGAGGATTATTGGTTTGGATGGTACTATTTTACATAATTTTACTGATATTGATATTAATGGTGTCAAATATTTTTCTAATGCTTTTCAAAGTAATGGTAGTCCTCTAATCCCTATTAATAGAACTCTTTATAATAGAGATGTCAATATCAATAATGCTTTGCTTACCAGTATTCCTAGTAGTGTAGAAAGTAAAAATATTATTGATCTTATGGATATGGGGAAAACTGCTAGTCCTGATAGTTTCACAGTAGAATTCTATAAGCATAGATGGGATATCATTCATACTGAAGTTGTTGAAGCTATTTAAAACTTTTTTAGAGGCAAGGATTTGTCGAAATATTTTAAAATTTCCAATATTGTGCTGATTGCTAAGGTGTGTGATGCTAACACTTGGGGATGCTTTTTGATCTATTAGTTTGAATACGGTTGTGTCTAAGATTATTTCTAAAATTGTGGTTAAAAGGTTGCAACCTAATCTTAATGATATTAATAACATGAATCAATCTGCTTTTATGAAAGGTAGGAATATTTGCAATAATGCTCTTATTGTCCAAGAGCTTCTCTTGGATATTGATAAGAAAAGTAGAGGGGGAATGTTATCTTCAAAATGGACATTAAAAAAGCTTTTGACACTATTCGTTGGGAATTTATTATTGACATTCTTAAAGCTACTGGTTTTAATAATGTTTTTTGCAAGCTAATATATAGAATTCTAAATGACAATTACTACTCTCTTCTTATTAATGTGACAAAGCAAGGTTTTTTTCAAAGCTTCTAAAGGTATCAAACTAACAGATCCTTTATTACCTTATTTTTTCATTATTTCATTTTATTATTTATCTCATTGCTTGAATGGTTTATTTACTTCCTATCCTAGTTTGAATTATAATCATAAAGGCAACACATTTATGTTTTGTTGATGACTTGATTCTCTTTACCAATGCTAATAAAAATTCCATTAAAAGAGTTTGGAATGAGATTTTAAAATTTCAGACTATCTCTAGTTTATACTTTAATACTTCTAAATGTTCTTTCTACTATTAAAAAAATATCAATGTTTCTAAAAGGAATTGGATTATGGATTTTACTGGATGTAATAAGGCTTCTTTACCTTTAACTTATCTGGGTTTTCATATGGATAAATGTAAGAAGAAGAGTGTTTTTTTTTCGAGCTTGGTTGATAAAATTAAAAATAAAATTTTGTCTTCAGAAAATAAATATCTTTCGTTTGGTGGTAGGGTGACTCTTCTTAAAAGCTTTCTTACTTCTCTCCCTCTTTATACTCTTCAAGTTATGATTATGCCTTTGAATGTTATTAAGAGAATTGAAAATCTTTGTAATAAGTTTCTGTGGGAAGGAAAATGTCATTCCAGAATCCATTGAAAAAGTTGGAATAAGCTTTGTAAACCTATAGAAAAAAGAGTTCTTGGTTTTAGAAGCTTAAATGATTATATTAAAATCAATTATATGAAACTATGGTATCACTTTTGTTAGAGTAATTCTATTTGAGCTTCTTTGATGTATGTCTAATATAAATTTAATAAGAATCCTATGTCTATTGCCTATAACAAAACTAATTCTTTTATTTGACGTGAAATGCTTAAGGTTGCTAGAAATAATGAAAATCTAATTTGTTGAGACATTGGTAAAGGTGACTGTTCCTTCTGGTACGATGATTGGATGGGTAAGGGTGCTCTTGCTGACTTTTATGGTGGTCCAGAGAATATTGATATTAAGATTAATGACCTTTGGTCTAATAGTCATTGTTGTTTTAGAGAGCTTTTGAAGAAGGTTCATTAAAAAATATCTTTTGTTTTATACTACTTTTGGTTTTAATTGAGACTTGTTGTTGGTTTAACAATGATTTCTACTTTTAAACTAAAGTGTGGTTTTGTTTTCTCTATGGATTCTAAGTAGTTTTCTTTAACTTTCTTCTTAAAATGATAAGTAATTAAGTGTTGGATGGAAGTTGTGGAGAGCATTGATCTTTTATGTTGGAAGAAGTTGTGATGGTTTAAATCCATGCACTTAATTTACTTCTTAATTGGCCAATCTAGATGTTAAAATTTGTTGTGAGAACATGTAGGAACCGGGCTGGCATTGTCTCAGTCAATAATTGGAAAGAATCACATGAGGTTGTATGAATGAGAATGTATTTCATATAATTGAGTGCAAATAAATAGGGAAATATTCATTGGAGGGTGTAGAGTTAGAGGACTTTAAAGTGACAGGTTAAAGCCCCCAACTTAGTTTATTGTTTTATGTTCTGGTATGAGAATGTTAGCCCCCAGGTGGAGGGAATCGATGGAACTCTAAAGTGAGAGCTAGTATCTTCCCTGCCTAGCCGGTCTCTAGAGCTATTCAAAATTTAAATTAATCAATGTTCTTTATAGCATCTCTAGTAAGGGTAAAGAATATTGCTCCTATTTGACACAACATAATTTGCATAATTCCACAACATAATTACTATTACTTATTATTGATTCATGATAAGAAGAAAGATATTTTTTTATCTTTAGTGTTTTTCTTCTGCAAATACTCTAGTTATCTTTTTTAAATTATTATTGTTCTATCAAAATATTGAAAATACCATAAATATTTAAATTTTCATTACTGCAAGAATCATATTTAGTTTAAATAATTGTCTTTTTAAAAATATAAAGTTTCAAAAAGTGCATATTGCATAATCTCCCTGTAGGTTTGATATTCAAGTCTTGATAAAAAAGTCATATATTACTTGATAATGATACGTATACTTGCGTAGTATCTAATATATATAAATTAAAAGTTAAATTCTTATTTTTTTTAGGATCAAGTTTTTGGTTTTATTGCAAAATAATAAAATATAAGTGAAAAATATAATCAAAATTATTGTTATACTGTTGCATATAAACAGTAATCGAGATCAAGTTTGTGGCGTCGTTGCCGGGGAAAAATTAATTTCAAAGTAAGTTTCTATTTTTAGAAAGTTTTATTTAAACTTTAAAAGTTATTGTATCTTATTTTGACTATGTTTATTTTTATTTTATTATATGTTAGTGTATGTGTAGTTCAGGTTCTGAAAGACTAGTGCTCTACGATTCTGAATTAGAGAGAACTATTAGAAAATTCATAAAAATAGAAAAAATTAAAAATCTTGAAAAATCTAAAAAAATTACATAAATGGCAGACCAGAACGAACAAAATGCTGAAACTCATCAAGATTTTAGGCCTTTAAGAGATTATGTCAATCCTACTGTAGATGAACTTCATTGTAGTATTCAAAAACCTAGTGTAGTGGCTAATTCTTTTGAGCTTAAACCTGTTATTATAGAAATGACATCAAATAATCAGTTTGGGGATCACCAACTGAAGATCCAAATTTACATCTTGCCAATTTTTTAGAATTGTGTGCTACATTTAAATATGATGGTGTATATGATGATGCCATAAGACTTAGGTTATTTCCTTTCTCACTGAGGGATAAAGCTAAGATCTAGTTGAATTTGTTAGCACCTGGATTTATCAAAACTTGGGGTGATTTAGCACAAAAATTTCTTGCTAAATATTTTCCACCATAAAAAACTGTGAAGCTTAGAAATGATATTACATATTTTAATCAGTTTGAAGTGGAATCTATTTATGAAGCATGAGAATGATTTAAAGAACTCTCAAGTCCTCCACCAAACTCTTGAAGTTCCTTTGAATCTCTTCTCTTTTGCAACACTCTCAATATAAAAACTAAAATAAAAAGGATAAAATAAATATGTGGTGCCAGAAAATCTCTCCGAACAAACTCCCTAATTCAAGAACTTTCAAAACTTTCTCTTTTCAAGCACACTTTCAAAGACTCAATCTTCATTCTTTTATAAATATCTAAAAGGTGCATTGGTATCTCTTCAAAATATGTCTTGATTTGATGTATTTCTACAAGAGATGCCTCCTTTTACAATAATTTTCATTCATGGAGGTCGTAATCACCTATTAAGTCAATGGGTGCCTAAAAACCCTCTTAAAAATTTGCAAAAACTGAATTTACTCATCCAATAACTGCCACTATCGCTTAAGCGTGGGGCCTCTGACGCTTAGGCGTGACCTTCTCTGTTTAACCAGCACTTAAGAGCCGATTCTGGCGCTTAGACGCTAAAACACTCTTGCCTAATTTTCTCTTATTTGCTCCAAATTTGATCTTTTTTCACTCCTTTAAGCATTTTTCACCTTTTTACATGTACTTGAAAGAAAAACAGACAAATACCTTCTATTAAAGCGTAATATCTAAAAAATAGGTATAAAAATGCATCTAAAAACACTATATATTTTAGGTGTATCACCACTCGGTGGCGCCCTTTCCTCGTTAAGTGTGAGGTTTCAGCCATTTTTGAAAGCAAAGATCAGCCTCTGGCCTAACATTTTTTCTCTGTAGATGCAGGAAAAACATCAGTGAGCTATAATTTAGCAAGAACAAGAACAAGAACAAAACAAAGTGTTTATTAAAGAAAATTTTAGTTTACATTGGTGAGAAAATTTTTCATTTATGTATGTACTTTATTTAATTTAGTAAAATATCAAATTTAAAGGTAGAAAAGAGAAAAACTAAAGTATGTAATTTCAAAGAAAATTTTCATTATATTGAGGTCAACTTTATTACAAAATTTAGACCCAGTCACAAACATTTATCCAAATAAATAACCCCAGGATGATCAAAATTTCAAAATTTCATGTCAAGCAATGTTAAGTTGCATAGTATGTCTTCAGGTATCGTCCATTGATTAGCATCATGGATCTTTCATCCTAGAAATCTACTAGCTGGTAAGCTCCTCCTGTGTATACCTTTTCCATGATAAATGGTCCCTCCCAAGTTGGCACGAATTTTTCAGTTATCTTGCGGCATGCTAGAATAGACTTTTTGAGTACGAGTACAAGATCTCCAAATTTGAATGTCCTTGGGTAGACCAATTTGTCATTAGCTTGTACCATCTTCGCTTGATAAAGCTCTAACTATTTTTGTGCCTCTAGTTTTTTTCCTTTTAGACTTTCTAATTCCTCAAGTTTGAGTTTTGCACTTTCTTTTGTTGTCAGTTGATTGGCAACACCGACTCTGAGGGATGGCGTTTGAACTTCTAACGGTAGTACGACCTCGGTCCCGTACATGAGCATGTAGGGTGTGCACTAAGTGGGAGTCCTGAACATCGTCTGGTAGGGCCACAAGGCTTCTAACAATTTGTTATGCCAATCTCTTTTATTTTGGTCCATTGTGTTCTTTAAAATATGTACCAGTGTCTTGTTGAAGGCCTCAGCCAGGATATTTGCCCTAGGATAGTAAATTGTAGAGTATTTCCAGTCTATCCCATGTCGTTTGACAAAATTGTTGATTTTGGTGCTTTTAAAGGCTGTCCCATTATCGTAGCTTATTCTGCACGGAACTCCAAAAAGGTGGAAGACCTGGCTTTTGAAGAATTGAAAGACGTGCTGTGTCATAATCTCTCGTAACTGCACTGCCTCTGCCCATTTGGAAAATTAATATGTAGCGGCAAGTATAAATCTGAGTTCTTTGGAAGACAGAGGGTCTATCAGAACTATTATGTCCGTGCCCCAACACTCGAATGGGCATGAGGCAACGGTTGGGTGTAGCACATTTGGAGGTTGGTGCAAGACCACCCCATGCACTTGACACTGGTGACATTTTCTGGTTGTATCCATATAGTCGAACATCATTGCTGGACAATATTATCAGGTCTCTTGATCTTCATTTTCATCTTTGACCCTGACTGGTGAGCGTCGCACAATCTGACGTGTACTTCTTTGACAATATTTTGTGCTTCTGCTATGCTTAAACATCGTAGCCACATATGATCAAATAATCTTCTATAAAGGACATCACCCACTAAGGCATATGACATAGCCCTTCTTGTGATTTGATGTCTTGCTGACTTGTCCTCCAGCAGCTTTCCAGTATGCGAATATTCTATTAATGGCTTACGTCAGTCTTTGATACCAGCAAGCACAATCATCATTTCTTTTTCTTTTTTCAAGCTTGTGTAGATTGTTGAGCTCGACTTGAGATAAAACCTGTCTCCCTTGCACTGTGATATCAATGGAATCCTCCGAGGGACATGCCAGCTCCTTAGGAAGTTTTGCTAGAGTGTCAGCATGGGCATTATCTCCACTAGGAATTCGATAGAAAGTTACATTAGGAATTTGCTCGAGCAGTTTCATTGTGTATTGATGGTATTCTGCTAATCTTGGCTTTAAAATCTTGTACTTTCCGATGACTTACTGTATGACGAGCTGAGAGTTGCCATAGATGACAATATGTTTTATGTCCATTGAGATTACCAACTCCAACCCGGTAATAAAGGCTTCATATTCTGCTTCATTGTTGGTGCACGACTCTGTCAGGTGGTATGAAAACCTCAGCATGCCCTTATCTAACGTGATAAAGATTAAACCAACCCTTAACTTTCCTGGTATAATTGTGTCTGACCCTTGTCTTTTATGGCCGACGAAGCTCCGTCGAAGTACATCTCTCAGCATTGCACACCGAAGAAATCCATCTATAATACTTGTTCATCTGGTAACTCATTGTTAAGCGGGGACCCAGTTGGAAGTGGGTGTGTAGCGAGGAAGTCTGCTAAATTGTCCTTTGATAGCACAAAGGGGAACAAAATTTATATCAAATTGCAATAAAATCATTGACCATCTTATTAGACGTCCGGAAAGTGTTGGTCGGGTTATCAAATATTGCGACAAATTAACTTTTGAAATTAAGGTAATCTTATGAGAAAGCATGTAGTGTCTAAGCTTTCGGTGTTTGTTATTTGTTTCTATTGTACTTTGTGATTGTATTGTTTGTTTTGAGATATTGTTAACACTCAGTTTTTATGTTGTAATGTGCAAAACTATTTTCATTTTTAGAATTTACGGCTAAACTAAATTCTAAAAATGAAAATAGTTTTACACATTAAAAAGAAACTGTAAATTGTCAACTCCAATCCGAGTTCTTCCGCCACCATAGCCCAAGCCTTCATTTTTTAGAATTTAGTTTCAACACTTTGTTATATGTATTGTAATTAACTCTTTCTTAGCAAATTTTATATATTTTATATGCAATTAAATGTTTAAGCCTTGTAGTTTTTCATATTAGCACCTGCAGTATTTATGAATTTATTTGTAAAAATCAGAATCTTCAACAGATATGAATTTTCTTTATGTATTTAATGCTTTCTTTCACCCTTTTATTTTTAAAGTTCTTTCTGTAAATCTTTTAAAAAAAGAAACTGTTAACTTAAAAAGAAATTGTTATTGCCGACTCCAATCCGAGTTCTTCCGCCACCACAACCTAAGCCTTCATTTTTTAGAATTTAATTTCAGCACTTTGTTATATGTATTGTAATTAACTCTTTCTCAGCAAATTATATATATATTATATGCAATTTAATGTTTAAGCCTTGTTGTTTTTCATATTAGCACCTACAGTATTTTAGAATTTATGTGTAAAAATCAAAATCGTCAACATGTATGAATTTTCCTTATGTATTTAATGCTTTCTTTCACCCTTTTATTTTTAAAGTTCTTCATGTAAATCTTANGGCTGCTATTAGAAATATTGAAAATCAATTAGGACATATTGCTACTACACTTAGTAACAGAC
>JXCR01131735.1:163830-199639 GCA_002079205.1 Phalaenopsis hybrid cultivar
AAATGGAGTATGTGTGAAATTCTTTCTTGGAATTAAGTGCAAATAAATAGGGAAATATTCTTTGTTGGGTGTAGAATTGGAGAATCTTTAGGGTGACAGATAAAATCCCCAATTTGGTCTTATTGTTTAAAAACTGAAGAGAGAGTTAGCCTTCAGGTGAAGGGAAGTGGGAGCTCTAGAGTGGGATCCGACATCCTCCTAGCCTAGCCACGAATTTAGAGACTGAACCTAGGATTATCCAATGATTTTCTATGCACTGTATCAGAGTAGAGAATTATAATTGCTCCTATTTGGCACAATACATATTATANAGTGGATCGATGAAAATTTGACAGATCAATTCCCGTACCAATCATTCTACAACCTATACGTTCATTACCAATTCATGGGAGATATTAGAGGAAGTGAAAGCACTAAAGATGAAACGGAATGACTGAAGACTTTGGATTCTCTACTTGCTTAAGAATATTTATGTATTTGATGTAATTGTGTGGATTAGATTTGATTTGGTTGGTTTGTTTTTGCTTTATAATTCTGAATTTTGATTATGTGTATAGTTTTGTGCCAGCGTTTAATGTTGTAGTTTAATTTCGACGCTGATTTATAATTAGTTTGCTTAATAGGTGTGAATGTGTGATTTGTGAAATGTGTTTGTAAAAAGTGTATTTTCATATATAAAAATTAGTTTGTTGTTGTTTGTGAAAATAATTGTTTGTGAATGTTTATTTGTGAATTATTGTTAGATAAAAATTTGTGTTTGAAAATACTAAAAAAATTTTGGAGTAAATTAAAAGGAAATTGAAAATTTAAAAAAAATCAAAATAGTGAATTTCAGGCCTTTCAGCGCCGACGACGCTGGCATGGGCATCGACGACGCCTTCGACCCGAGCGCAGTAATAACCCCTTTAATTTGCGATTTTCACCGCAAAACCTCCATTTTTACCCTTAAAGTCACATTCAACCTTCGGTTTCACACCTAGGGCTTGATTTTGGGCGGATTTGAGGCGATTTAGAGGCAAAGGAACTTCGGATTTCATCTTCTCTAGGTAAGAGCTACACTTTAAAGTAAAAATTTTTTTTTAACCAAAAATTTTTCTCACATTGCTTATATCCGAAAGTTTTGGGTTTTTTTTGAGAGATTTTGAGAAAATGCTTGGGTGAAAAATTTTTACTTAGTGGATTTAAGTTTAAAGTGCTTTACATTTTGATTTTCAAAATTTTGGAATTTATTCGGATTTTTATCAAATTTTTCTAGATTTATTATGGCACCTAAAGCAAAAAAATATATATATGATGAGCAAAAGTTTGTTAGCTTTATAGCTAGTGCTCGATTTCATAATCTTCGAGAAAATAAGAAAGTGATTCCAGATCGGGGTTTCAAAAATCCGGGAGGAGAAGTTGAACGATTGATTATCGCTCGGCAGTAGCAAAACTTCTGTTATTTTACTGCCGGTGTGATAGCTGGGATATTTATGAAATTTTATGCAAACTTTCCGGAGGCTTCCGATGATTTTGTTTTTATTTGTGGAGAAAGGGTGGAGTTTACTCCAAGAAAAATAAATGAGTTTTATCAGTTAGAAGATGTTTATAGATGCCAATATCNTTTCTGCTATTTTACTGTTGATGTGATAGTTGGGATATTTATGGAATTTTATGTCAACTTTCATGAGGCTTCTGATGATTTTGTTTTTATTTGTGGAAAAAGGGTGAAGTTTACTCCAAGAAAAATAAATAAGTTTTATCAGTTAGAAGATGTTTATAGATGCCAATATCATTCATTCTCTGCTACAAATAAGGCCTTATATGAGGTTATTTCTTTTCTGACTGGTGAGAAAGGGGCTTGGAAAGTAAAGAATGGAGTTAAAGNGCAAATAAGGCCTTAGATGAGGTTATTTTTTTTCTGACTGGTGAGAAAGGCGCTTGTAAAGTAAAGAATGGAGTTAAAGTAGTAGGATCTAAGGCCTGACATTATTTTATTTCTGGGAGGATGATTCCANTGTATGTTAAATGTAGTATCTAAGGCCTGACATTATTTTATTTCTGGGAGGAAGATTCCAACAAACTATCAAAGTGAAGTGACCAAGGATAGAGCCATCCTGAACTACTATATTTAGCAAGTGATGGATATAAATGTAGGCTCTATCATTTTTATGTACACTCGATCTATTGCTCTGGGAGAGACCACAGATGGATTGGCACACCCTACTCTTATTTATACACTTTGTGAGTATGCAGGAGTTGATTTCAGACCTGATGAGGAGAGGATTGAGCCTCAGAGAGTGATGGGCCTGCAAACATTAAGACTTATGAGTCCCATGTTGAATGTTGATTGAATATCTGGAAGTAAGGTCAGGGATATTCCTTTTACTTCTAGGACCCCTACTTTTAGTGTGCCTACTTCAAGTGACCCCAATAATAGGGAGTTATTGGACCAGATGATGATTCAACTGGGAGGTATTTTGAGGATGGATCATAGGATGCAGAAAATGGAGGCCAAAAATGCTCATGCAGATGATCTGATTTGCCAGAAGTTTGAATAAGATGCTGCTTATGATAATGCTTTAGTGAAATACCTGAGGGGTGATCACACAGTTCAGTTCCTTATTCACCCTGTTTATACTCTATATCAGCAATATAAGTTAGATGTTAATGATGAAGAAGATGATGACTGGTGATTTTTTGTTTGTTTGTTTGCTTGTGTTGTACTTTATGATTGTATTATTTATTTTGTGATATTGTTGAGACTCTGTTGCTATGTTGTAATGTGTAAAACTGTTTTCATTTTTAGAATTTAGTTTAGTTCAGTTGTTAGTTTCAACACTTTGTTATATGTATTGTAATTAACTCTTTCTCAGCAAATTTTATATATGTTATGTGAAATTTAATGTTTTAAGCTTTGTAGTTTTTCATATTAGCACCTGTAGTATTTCAGAATTTATTTGTAAAAATCAGAATCTTTAACAGGTATGAATTTTCTTCATGTATTTAATGCTTTCTTTCACCCTTTTATTTTTAAAGTTCTTCATGTAAATCTTAAAAAAAAAATTAAATTTAGGGGGAGAAAAATTATTTTAAAAAGGAAAAGTGAGAACTTAATTTTATTTGTCCTCACCTAACTATATTTTAAAAAAAAATTAAATTTAACATGACCTTTGGTATTAGGGGTTAACTTTGGATAACTATATTTATGTTACTAAATATATAGTACATTTAAGTAAAAAAAATTCAATAATAAAGGTTAATTCTAGAGACTAAGATATTTGGTAACAGAGAATAAGACTATGTTTTTCTATTTTAAGTAAAGGAATTTGTATTTTTGAAGTATTAAAAATCTTAAAAGATTCATGTAAAAAGAAAAGAATTTAAACTTTATGAAATCTTAAGTTAATAGAAATTTGTTAACTGAAGAAATGTAAAAAGTTTTTAACTTTAAGAAGAGGATAGTGAAGTTCAAAATCATTAAAGGCTANAGGTATTAGGGGTTAACTTTGGATAACTATATTTATGTATCTAAATATATAGTAAATTTAAGTAAATTAAATTTTCAATAATAAAGGTTAATTCTAGGTACTAAGATATTTGGTAAAAGAGAATAAGACTATGTTTTTCTATTTTAAGTAAAAGAATTTGTATTTTTGAAGTATTAAAAATCATAAAAGATTCATGTAAAAAGAAAATAATTAAACTTTATGTAATTTTTAAGTTAATATAAATTGTTAATGTGAAGAAACGTAAAAAGTTTTTAACTTTAAGAAGAGGATAGTGAAGTTCAAAATTGTTAAAGGCTATCCAGATACAGTAATCCTCACATACATAAAAAAAAGAGAAGAAGAAAGAAAAGAAAAAAGGGATTAAAAATGATCCTAAAAAGTAAAAAAAAAAAGAGAAAAAAATATGTGGGGAGAAGCTTGAGATGCCTAATTAAAAATTGGCTTCACTTGAATCAATTTATGGAAAAAGACTTGGACATATTTTCTAAACTTTTTATATGAGTATTAGCTTAATGATTAATAAAGTTTTATGAAGTTATTTTTCATATGAATTTTCTAAGTGACTTTAATATGAAAAATTACAATTTTTATTGAAAGATAAAGAGGATAAAAAATCTTAGACTTAATTACTGAATAACCTAGCACCTTTAGTCTTAACTGGAGTTGTTTTGAATTTTTCTTAAGTTATACTATTATGTTTAGAAGATGCAAATGTGATGTGTCATACTTTAAAATTATGGGAGAGTCTATAGGACCACACTTCAATTATGGGAGAGTCTGTAAAAAATCAATTATGGGAGTCTGTAAAAAATCTTTCATTGCAGAATTAGATGGAGAAGCTTAAAAGACACAAATAAAACCATTTTTATGAGTAAAGTTCAAGATTTCAAAATTTGGGAAATTCATGAAGATGTAAATGTGATGTGGGATAAAGTAACAAACACTATTAAACAAGTAGCAAAAAATGTTCTTGGAGGATCAAAAGAAAAAATATTTACAAATAAAAATAGCTGGTGGTGGAATAATAATGTGCAAGTAAAGATAAAATATAAGAAGTTATGTTATAAAAATTGGTTTAAATGTAAAAGCTTAGAAAACTGGAAAAAATATTAAACGGCCCGCAGGGAGTCTAAAAGAACAATCGGTGACGCGAAAAATACTGCTTTTAATGATCTTTATAATAGATTAGATGCTAAGGAGGGTGAAAAATATATGTATAAACTANAGAGAAGAAGAAAGAAAAGAAAAAGGGGATTAACAATGATCCTGAAAAAGTAAAAATAAAAATAAAAATAAATGAAAAAAAATTTGTGGAGAGAAGCATGAGGAAATGCCTAATTAAAAATTGGCTTCACTTGAATCAACTTAAGGAAAAAGACTTGGACACATTTTCTAAACTTTTTATTTGAGAATTAGCTTAATGATTAGTAAAGTTTTATGAAGTACGTTTTCATATGAATTTTCTAAGTAACTTTAATTTGACAAATTGTAATTTTTCTTGAAAGAAATAGAGGATCATAAATCTTAGACTTAGTTACTGAATATCCTAGCACCTTTAGTATTAACTGGAGTTGTTTTAAATTTTTCTTAAGTTATACTATTATGTTTAGAGAACTAAGTATGGAAGTCTATAAGTTAAATTATTTACCATAAGTCATATTTTTATGCAGTAGAGAAGTTACTTGAGGACAAGTAACATGTAAGTTGGGGGATTTTGATACACTCGATAATATATGCATTTTTATACCCATATTTTATACTTATTTTTTGGTGATATTCCACCTTAATGGAAGGTATTTTGATGTTTTCTTGCATGTTGTTGATTTTTAGGACTTAAAGCAAAAAAGGAAGCAAAAGGGATGGAATTTGGAGTCAAAATGACGTTTTTGAAGAAGTACTCAATGCCGACCGCGCCAAGGGCAGCGCCGACGGCGCAGAACAACAGAACAGCTGAAATTTTTACTCAGTGCCGATGGCGCCAGAGGCGGTTCAGCCCCTGTTTCTAGAAGGTTCGATGTATTTGGATGATTTTTGAGGAGTTTTTGGAGGCAGCTGTAGGATAACCGAACTTGGGCTTTATATGGGGCCGAAGTTCATCAGGCAAGTGACTCCTTTTCGCTCCAAGACATTCCTCCACACTTCACTTTCACCCTTATTCATAATTCATATTCATTCCACCACCATATTAGAGTCCATTAGTGATTTTTCTTTTATAGTTTAGAGTTTGTGTGGTGAGATTTTGTGTGAAACTTTCTGTAAGAGTGTTGGAGAAGGGGAAAAGTGAGAGATATCTTTTTCCTGCATTTCTAAGGAAAGGCTACAAGAGATTTTCTTGGAGAAAGAGTTTCAAATATGTTTTGTTCGTTTATTAGTGTTGTATGAACTTTTTTTATATATGAAATTTGTGTTTTATTGACTCTATGAAGTCTGAGTTGTTCACTCTTTCTCGCTACTCTAAGATATGGTGAAATGAAGAGATAATATGATGTGTCAATATTAAAATATAAAATAAATATGATGATTTGTTAACTCTGAACTTAATTTACATTTCAATTTGGCCAATTGAATTGTTAAAATATGTTGTGAAACATATTATCCGAGAAATGGAGTATGAGTTCAACAACAGAGTGAGGATCACATTTGATTTCATGGAGGAGAAATTTGTTCATGGAATTAAGTGCAAATAAATAAGGATATATTCTTTGTTGGGTGTAGAATTGGAAAATCTTTAGGGTGACAGACTAAAATCCCAATTTGGTCTTAGTGTTTAAAAACTAAAGCGAGAGTTAGCCTTCATGTGAAGGGAAGTGGGAGTTCTGGACTGAAAGTCGGTATCCTGCTAGCCTACCCACAAATTTAGAGACTAAACCTAGGATTAGCCAATGATTTTCAGTGCAATGTATCAGGGAAGAGAATTATAATTGCTTCTATTTGACACAATACATATTATACACATTTATCTCGTCTCATTTCACCAGAACATCATTGTAGTTGGAAGGATGCTTTTTCACATAAAAAATCCTCATTATATAAACATACTTAGTAGATTAGTATTTACTTTTTTAACTTTACATTTTTGCTTTGCTAATAGTTAAGTACTTTAGTTTTGATAAAATTTCAACATTCTAAATTAGTGACGGTAATTTCATTTGATTTTATGAAAATTTCCTAGTAAAACTTAAAATTGCCATATTACACCTTCCCTGTGGGATTGATATTTGGGGACTAAATAGAAAGTCCTTTATTAATTGATAACGATATATATACTTTCATAGAATCTAATTATTAATTTTCTATAATTACATATATTTTACACAACTTACTTCTTATATAAGGATCAAGTTTTTGGCGCTGTAGTGATGTCAACTTCATAAATCCTTACATATAAAAAATTGAGATCAATAGTCTATATGTGGAGCAATGCAATTGCCCTCATCGTAGATGTTGATGATGCAACAGTTGGGAATATATTTGGCTGGAAGTATGCTCCATCAGACCAGTCTCTTGATCATCCATTTTATCATGGGAGGTAGTGGGTCCACTTCATTCTATCTTAAAATCCCCCGGGGATTTCCTTATCTGTCTTGGATGAAATGGTAATAACAACCAAATTGTATAGTGATTCTAGCCTTTCCACGCATCCATTTTTGTGGCTCAGAATAAGTTCTTTCCATCAGAAGGCCCGCTCGACCTCTTTCCCTTAGAGAAAAAATGTACTCGAGAATACTTCTTTCATCGCTTTAGGAGAAGACCCAAGTGTACAGCTCCAAGCCTTCTAGTATATTTATGAACCTTACTTGAAATTATTTATCAACATTGTGTAGATGATTGTTATGAAGATTTTTGGTGAGGGATTGAAGTGATTTTGACTTCAATTGGAAGCTCAATTTGAAGGATTTTGGGATCTTGATCAATTTGGGCAAGTTGGGCTAAACTTGGGTCCAGAATGGGCTAAAGTTGGGCTAAGTCCAAATTGATGGTTGATAATGGCCTATGAGAATGTCATGAAGAGTTTTGAAAATCAATTGGGTGCCAATTTTGGGGTTAGGGCAATCAATTTGGTGGAATTTGGAGGTATGGCCAATTTGGGGCAAATTTAGGGATTTTGAACTTGGGTTAAAATTAAGTGAAATTGAGGCTTCACCAAGGAGAACAGAAGGTCAATTTTTATGTTTATGAGTGTTATGAAGAGTTTAGGATTCAAATTGAGGCAAATTGATTAGGCTAGGTTAGGTGAGATTAAGTCATATGACCAAAATTGGGGTTTTTTTATTTCAACAAAATTAAGCTCAAACCATGGGCCAATTAGGATTGGGTTTGGTTTGGATTGATCAAATGAAAGTTGAATTTGAGTTTAGGATTGAAAGTGAGGGAATTAGGGCCAAATTGGTGGACAATTGAGGTGAATTTGGGGAAATTGGGCCTTTAATGACAATTTGGGGGTTTTGGTCAAAGTGGTCAACTTGGCCAAATTGGGTTCAATTGGAGGGTCCAAATTGGTTTTAGAGACAATTGGAGTGGTTTTGGATGTTTTGGAAAGTTTGGAAGTGCCAAGGGTATTTTTGTAAGTTTGGCAAATTTAGGGGTATTTTCGTAATTTTGGAATTTTTTGGTGGTTTTGGGAAATTTGGGTTTTTTGAAATGGTTTGTAATGATTTTGAATAAATTTGGGTATTTTGGATGAATATGAGGATTTTAGCCAAATGCATTTAGGTGATTTGGGTGGATTTATGGGCAATAGGCCAAGTTGGACATTTTGATCGAATTGGGGTACCAACCACCTTGTATGAGATATAGACCAATGAAATCCCCATTTGGGTCCTCTATGTACTGGTATTAGCTAAACCTTAGCTCAGGGCTGATGGGTTTAGGGGACGATCTACATGAGTCTCCCAAAAGATCAAGGGATCAAAGTCAACAATTTGGGTTTTAGGATTGTGAGTGATTATGGGTGATAGTGAGTGTAGTGAGTGAACAAGCTCCAGACAAAAACCTAAAGTCAACTTTAAGGTTAATCAGTCCTATGGGGACTCATGTTGAGCTCCCTCATACTGATCCCACCTACTTAGTGCTAGAGGTTAGGACCAAAATGTGAAACTTCAAGTTCAGCAAAGACGAGTTTAAAATTTCTAATGGTGAGGGTTCCTTTCTAATTTTCTAAGAATAGTCAAAAGAAAAATTCTATGGCTAGACCTTAGGCAACTAAAGAGGGAAAACTAAACCTCAACCAAAAGTGAGGTCAAGTCATATGGCTAGACCTTAGGCTACTAAAGAGGAAAAACTGAACCTCAACCAAAAGTGAGGTCAACTAGCTCCAAACACACAATTCCTAACACTTAACTTAATGCCACTCTTCATTAGAAGGAATGAATTTAGCTAGACCCTAGGCTACTAAAGAGGAAAAACTAAACCTCAACCAAAAATGAGGTCAACAAATTTAGACCTTAGGCTACTAAAAGGGAAAAACTAAACCTCAACCAAAAGTGAGGTCAACAAATGGAGTGTGGTGTTCTGGGCAAGCACACCGCACGTATTGGCGTTGACCAACGAGATCAACAAAACCAACACAGACTCCTAAGTTGACTAACCTGGAACAAAGTGTAAAATTTGAATGCTAGTTGTTTCCGATCGGGAATTAACAAGTGAATATTTGATTGAAATAAATTGGTAGAAAATCTTGCTGGGGATTGTAGGGTGGGTTTCAAATCATCAAGTTTCAAGCTTTTAAAGAGGATGGGAATTAGTGTGTAGGTGTTGACCCCAAGATGGGAATTTAAATTTGGGTATCAATCCCAAAAATAAGGGTCGTAATTTAAGTACCAAACTCGATAGAAGAAAATCAGAATTTAGGTACTGACTCAGAGGTGAGAGTTGCAATTTAAGTGTCAATCTCAGAAAGAGAGTCGGAAGATAGGGACCGATCTCAAAAAGGAGAAATTAAGAGTTAGGGATTGATTCCAAAATGAGAATTGAAATTTAGGTATCAATGTCAAAAAGAGGATTAGAAGTTAGGGACCAATCTTGATTTTGGAATTGAAATTTAGGTATCAATCTCAGAAAGAGGATTAGAAGTTAGGGACCAATCTCAAAGAGAGGGAATCAGAAGTTAGGGACTGATTCTGAAATGATAATTGAAATTTAAGTATCATACTCAAAAAGAGGATCGAAATTTAGAGACTGACCTCAGAAAGAGGGAATCAGAAGATAGGGACTGATTCTGAAATGAGAATTAAAATTTAGGGATCAATCCGAGAAAAAGGATCAGAAGTTAGGGACCACCCTCGAAAAGAGGGAATCAGAAGTTAGGAACCTATTTTGAAATGAGAATTGAAATTTAGGTATCATTCTCAGAAAGAGGATCGAAAGTTAGGGACTGACCTCAGAAAGGACTCACAAAATCATGATGGTCTATATGTGGAGGAATGCAATCGCCCTCATCGTAGATGTTGATGATGCAGCTGTTGGGAATACAGTCCGCTGGAAGTATGTTCCATCGGATAATTTTCTTGATTATTCATTTTATCATGGAAGGTAGAGGGTCCACTTCATCGTATCTCAGAATCCCCGGGGGATTTCCTTGTCTGCCTTGGGTGAAATTGTAACAGCAGCCACATTGTATAGTGATCCTGCCCTTTCCACGCATCTATTTTTGTGGCTCAGAATAAGTTCTTTCCATCAGAAGTTCCACTCGACCTCTGTCTCTTAGATAAAAAATGCAGTCAAGAATACTTCTTTCGTCGCTTCCAAAGAAGACCCTGGTGTATAGCTCCAAGCCTTCTAGTATATTGATGAACCTTCCTTGAACTTCTTCATAGAATTCAAATTCCCTTTTGTTAACTTTACTCATCTTATAGTATTCTACCATGGAGATGATCGGCGGCTGTCGAGAATACTCCCTCATTTGAACATCGGTAGGAATCCAAGCTGGTGTTGTCTCTCTTCAGTAGAACATATGACTCTGTGCCCAACGGGATAGACGGCTCTGTATCCAAAAGGATATACAGCTCCCCCATTGGGTGATCAACGATCTAAAATCCATCGTCAGTGGATGCGTACTCTTCCAAAGTACTGTAGCACTCCAAATAGAGAACGTTGCAATCCGAGCATTCCACAAATGCCCCTGTAGCTGGTATACAAGTAAGTATCTCGGCGTTTCATGTCGACAACCCAAATAAAGAACACCTGAAATTCATGGAATCTCCGGCTCTGTAGCGTATCTGAACTCATTGTATGTAGCAGGTAGGCTAGAAGAGGTCTCTTTCATGCCTGGATCGTAGATATTCCTCTAAGGGATAGGGGTTAGCAAATTTTCCGCCACCTTTTGGCCTCTTCTTTCTTTACGTAAGAAATCCCTATGCTTTCAATGGTTGGCGTTTCTGCCCTGAGTTCTTTGCAATGGTGCATCTGGTGGTCTTTCATCATTGGCAGCAACCAGGCCCTTGACTGGTGTAGTCATCATGGACGACAGGCGACTAGTCCCCTCCATCGGGTCTTATTGTACTATCATATTTTTCCCCTTCATTGAGGAATTATCTCTGGTGCTCAACCTTAGTAGCGATGGTAGCCCTTCCTTTTATTAATGCTAACCACATCCATTAGAGGAGCCTCAGTGTCCATGTCGACTTGACAGAAGTCCATGTTGAAGTCTATGGTGCCACCCTGCGGCGTCCTTTCCTTGTTAAGTGCAAGGTTCCGACAATCTTTGAAAGCAAAGATCAGCCTCTGGCCTGACATTTTTTCTCTGCAGACAGCAGGAAAAACATCAGTGAGCTAAAATTTAACAGAAACAAGAACAAAACATAGTGTTTATTAAAGAAAATTTTAGTTCATGTTGGTGAGAAAATTGTTTATTTACGTATGTATTTGTTTAATTTAGTAGAATATCAATTTTAAAAGTAGAAAAGAGAAAAAAATTGCAATATGTAATTCCAAAGAAATTTTTCATTATATTGAGGTTAATTTTATTACAAAATTTGGATTCGATCACAGACGTTTGGCCAAATAAATAACCCCAGAATGATCAAATTTCAAAATTTCATGCTAAGCAATGTCAAGTTGTGTAGTATGTCTTCAGGTATCGTCCATTGATTGGCAGCATGGGTCTTTCACCTCAAAAATCTACTAGGTGGTAGACTCCTCCTGTTTAGACCTTTTCTACTAACTGGTAGGCTCCTCCTGTTTGGACCTCCCAAGTTTGCTCAAAATTTCCACCTATCTTGCAGCGTGCAAGAATAGGCTTTTTGAGAATAAGGACGAGATCACCAAATTTGAATGTCCTCGTGCGAACCAATTTTCCATGAGCTTGTACCATATTTTCTTGATAAAACTCCAAATATTGTTGTGCTTCTAGTCATTTTCTTTCAAGACACTCTAGTTCCTCGAGTCCGAGTTTTGCACATTCTTTTATTGTCAGCTGATCGGCGATAACGATTCTAAGAGACGGTGTCTGAACGTCATCCGGTAGGCCCTGAACGTCATCCGGTAGGCCCACAAAGCTTCTAGCAATTTGTTATTCCAATCTCTTTTATTTTCAACCAGTGTCTTCTTCAAAATCTATACCAGTGTCTTGTTGAAGGCCTCAGCCAAATCATTTACCCTAGGATATTAAATTGTAATGTATCTCTAGTCTATCTCGTGTCATTTAACGAAATTATTGATTTTGGTGCTTTTAAAGGTTGTCCCAGTATCGGAGATTGTTTTGTGTGGAACCCTTTAAGGGTAGGTGACTAGGCTTTCGAAGAATTAAAGGATGTGTTGTGTCGGGACCTCTCGTAACGGCACTGCCTCTGCCTATTTAGAATAGTAATCAGTAGCGGCAAGTATGAATCGGTGTCCTTTGGAAGACGGATGATCTATCAGACTTATTATGTTTGTGCCCTAACACTTGAATGGCCATGAGGCGATTGTTGGGTGTAGCACATTTGGAGGTTGGTGCAAGAGCACCCCATGCACTTGATACTAGTGACATTTTCTGGCTGTATCCATGCAATCAAACATCATTGCTGACCAATAATATCTGATTCTCTTGATCTTTATTTTGATCTTCGACCTTGACTGGTGAGCGACACACAATTCAGAGTGTACTTCTTTGACAATATTTTGTGCTTCTATTCTGCTTAGGCATCGTAGCCACATCTGATCAAATGATCTTCTGTAGAGGACATCTCCAATTAAAGCATATGACATAGCCCTTTTTGTGATTTGGTGTGCGGCTAACTTGTCTTCCGACAAGTTTCCAATATGCAATATTTTATTAGTGGCTTACGCCAATCTTCATTGTTATCAGCAACCATAATCATCACTTCTTCTTCTCTTCCGAGCTTGTGTAGATTGTCAAGGTCGACTTAAGACAAAACTTGTCTTCCTTGTACTGTAATATCAACAAATCCTCTGGGGGATATGCCAATTCCTTAGCAAGTTTTACAGAGCGTCAGCATGGGCATTATCTCCTCTAGGAATCCGATAGAAAGTTACTTTAGGAATTGGCTCGAGCAGCTTCATCGTGTACTGATGGTATTATGATAACCTTATCTAGCGTGATAAAGATCAAACTGATTCTTGCTTTGCCTGGTATAACTGTGCCTGTTCCTTTGTCTTTTCTTGCTGACGAAGCTCCGTCAAAGTACATCTCCTAGCATTATGCACTAGTAAATTCTATTTTGTAATACTTGTTCATCTAGTAACTCGTCAGTAATAGGGGACCCCGTTGAAAGTGGGTGTGCAGCGAGGAAGTCTGCTAAAATTTTTCCCTTGATGGCACATAGGGGAACAAAAGTTACATCCATTTGCAATAAAATCATTGACCATCATGCTAGACATCCGGAAAGTGTTGGTCGGGTCATCAAATATTGCAATGGATTAACTTTTAAAATTAGGGTAATCTTATGAGAAAACATGTAATGTCTAAGCTTTTGGGCGGCAAAAATTAAAGCTAGACAATGCTTCTTGATAGTCGGATACCCTACCTCCGTCGGTATTAGACAACGACTCAAGTAATAGAATACATTTTCTTTACCCTCATCATTGACTTGGGCTAAGAGGGCTCCAAGATAGTCATCTAAGGCCACGGTATAAAGTATCAATGGTTTCTCATGGATAGGGGCTGCCAAAACATAAGGTGTCATTAAATATTGTTTAATGTCATCCAAGCCTTGCTGGCATCTCTCTTCCCAAACAAATTTGATGTCCTTTTTAATTAATGTCGAGAAGGGCTGACACCTACCTGAGAGATTAGAAATAAAGCGTCTCAAATATGCCAACTTCCGTTGGAAGGAACGTAGTTATTTTAAGGTTTTGGGTGGAGGCATTTCTACGATAGCTTTAATCTTATCTGGGTCAATCTCAATTCCCCGATGACACACAATGAATCTTAAAAATTTCACGGAGGTAACGCTGAAGGCACAATTTAAGGGATTCATTTTAAGGTCATATTATCGTAACAGTTCAAACACGATCCTTAAATCATACAAATGGTCTATTTTTTGTTTTCTTTTGATGAACAAATCCTCCACGTAGCATTCCACTTGGTTGTGAATGAGCTCATCAAAAATCTTTGTCATAGCTCGTTGGTATGTTGCTTAACCGTTCTTCAATCCAAACGACATCACTGTGTAGTGGAAAATACCGATAGGTGTCCTGAAAGCTGTAATTGTAGCATCTTTTGGAGCCATCTTGATTTTGTTGTACCCTGACGATCCGTCAATGAAGGTAAAAATTTCATGTGTTGAAGCGATATCCAACATAATTTATGGTATCAGTAACTTTTGTACACAAGGTGAAAAGTAACCAAAAGGTAATTCCATTAGTTCATTAGGATTCTCATCCAAATTTACATGATTTTCAAGATTAGTGGAAGGAGAAGCACAGTAAAACTTGCTCGTCTTTGAACCAGCGCTACGAACTTCCTTGACCTCTAAAATCTCGACCTTTTGAGGGAGAATCAGAGTAAGGGTCATGATGTTCACATAGTGGTTTATTCGATCATACGTTGTCTTATATTTGCTTTGCTCCGTGTTTTCCAAGGATATCTCGTACCGAGGTTTCTTCTATTTTGTCATCATTATTTCATTTTCAAAATTGTCTTCATCAGAACTTTCTTCCATGTCGATGTTGATGGTCATCCTTGTCCATTCAACAATTAAATTGGTTCTTGCTCGTCCACATCCCCGACCTCGACCTCGGGTGTGCGAACTAAAAGAACCCCCACCAACTCGTTGCAAAAAGTTGGTGGAAGATCGCTGAAGCAGACTTGAATGGCCTTGCCATTCTTATTCTTCTGAATCTTCACTTTTACTTGTCACATTTTCACGAGAGAAGAAAGTTTTCTTTGGAGGCGTGTAGTAGACGGCATCTTCATGAATGCCAACTTCATGAACTGAAAATGGTTGTAAGTCTCCCTTGATGCAATCTTCTTGTCCTTCCTTGTAATACTTGATGGATTGGGGTAGAAACAACAGAACCATGTTGTGTTTGTGAATCCATGGTTGACCCAGTAGAGCATTGAAAGATGTCTCGGTGTCGATGATATGGAATTTAACAGTTGTTACTAGTTCTCCAATTTTCATAAGTAGTGTAATTGATCCAAGGGCTCTCTCTCCCTTTTGGTTGAATCCTCTTAACATCATTTTATTGGACATAAGCTCCTAAGCTTCAATGTCTAAATAGGACAATGTCTGTAGAGTCATCAAATTGAGTGATGCTCCAGGATCTACTAAAACTCTGGACAATACAAATCTGCCGATGTTAACAGAGATATAGAGCAGACGATTATGGTTGGCGGTACTGAGCAGCAAATCTTCATCTGTGAAGGTTATGCCAGGTTGTTCTTCCAATTAGTAAACTTCATCTCAGGATGTACTGGCCAACTTGGTTAAGTAAATCTGTAGGTCAAGCAAAGCTATAACCAGAGACTCTCTCATCTCCTTGACAGGACTAGAGTGTCGTAGATGTTTAATTTGGCTGGCGACTTCCTAAGATGAGCTAGCACATTGCAATCCATTTTGTACGATCCTCCAATTTTCTCTTGGTTAGGTTCTTCTTCCACTAGTGGAGGTGGAGGTAGCTCTTCTCGAGTTACTATTTGCTTTCCTTTATTCACTGGAACTGTTCTCGGGGGTAACACTCTCCCGCTCCTTAAGTTCACTTCTGTAATTTCTCCTTCTTAAGAAACCATTATCGAATCTTCCGGTGTTTCTTCTTTGTCAGAAAGATCTAAGTTAATGGAGAGTGATGCACCGTGGCGCTCGAGGATTTTTTCTTCACTCTTGGCGCTGTCGTAGGCGGTATTGTCGTGTCTTCTTCAGTCTTGTCAATGAGTTCATCAGACTCGAGTACGATTTGAGAATTATTTTGGGAATTGAGATCGAGGCTTGATTGGTCAAAACCAGTTACATTATCGCCATAAACAGTTAAAACATAGCCCAAATCCTAATCATTATATTCATAAGGCCTTGAAGGGGTAAGAAGATAATCATACAAGGTCAAGGGTTCGAGGATTTTCTTCCCCGAATCCGAGACAACTAATCTAGCAGAGGAAGCCCCTA
Organism: Phalaenopsis hybrid cultivar; assembly: GCA_002079205.1. Classification (NCBI taxonomy): domain Eukaryota; kingdom Viridiplantae; phylum Streptophyta; class Magnoliopsida; order Asparagales; family Orchidaceae; genus Phalaenopsis; species Phalaenopsis hybrid cultivar. The sequence goes on from JXCR01131735.1 coordinate 179,864, forward strand.
TCCTACCCTCTGTGTCATCAGTCTTTGTGGTGGTGTTCTTCTTCTTCTTCTTTGGCAATGTCAGATCTTTTGGTGAAATCTTCATCTCAAGCTTGGCAGGTTGAAGACTCTGAACGGGAGTTTGTTTTCATGCATACTGGATTTGGTTCAGTATTTTCTTGGATTATTTGCTCCAGACTATACTCCATCCATCTTTTCCAATATGTGGGTCAATTGGAGAGATTGGCTCAGCCAAAATCATATTTATGAAAAAGTTTTCAGGTTCTTTTAAATATTCTTCCAGGATCGTTATATTTCCTTCTTTAAGATTTTTCTTGAGCCAATCTTTGAAGACAAAACATTCTTCTATAGTGTGTCCAAGAAACCGGCGATATGGACAATAATTCAGTTGATCTTTCTTTTCAATCTCTTTGCGTTTCTTTGGATCTGGTAATTTGAACTCAGGCTTCTTCATCAGACATCTGAATATCTTGGATACGACTTCGTCTTTGAAGGAATATACCACTTTCTATCATTCTGCCAAATATATTCTCTTATTCTCTGCCCAGTGTGATCCTCCCTGTGGCGGTCACTGGCCAGACTGGCCGTATTGTTGTGTCTATTTTTTAGCATGCTGTGACGACGATTGACGAGAATTTTCTACATGTATCATCATTGGTTGCTTCCTTTTATCGACAGTTTCCACTGTTCCTGATTTCTTTTCAAATATTTTGGTTGCCTTAGATTTCTCATAAGAAGCCATATGTTTGACTTCTTCTTGAAGACTGTTGGCTTTGCTGAGTAGCTTCTCGAAGGATTTCATGGTGAGTCCCTTGAGCATGAAAGGTACTGGCCCTTGAATGCTCTTTAGTAAGATCTTAATCGCGTGACGTTCCTGCAGCTGAGGTTCACATTTCATGCTAAAGTTTCTCTACCTCAAAATATAGTCCACTAAAGTTTCATTGAGCTTCTGCTTCTCCATTATGAGATCTCCAATAGAGACGTGATGTTGAGCTCCGACAAATCTTTTCACGAACAATTTTTCTAGCTCGATGAATGTCTTGACTTATCCATTGGGTAATTCAACATACTAATCAAAAGAGATTCCTGACAGGCTGCTGATAAACTGACAAAAAAATAAGGCTTTGGTACCTCCAGTATTACAACAATTGGCTTGGAAATGTGCTATATGTTGCCTGGGATTTCCAGTCTCGTCAAATAACTTAAAGTTTGGCAACAAAAAACCTTAGGGTAGGGTACGACACCTAACTCCTCCGGGTAAGGTCTACCCTTTAAAACCAATGCACCACCCTTAAATTTGGTTAAGGCCTCTTGAACTTGTTCAACCATTTGCTTAAATTCCTTTTCTGACATGGCGCTTGATGGAGAATCTTTCTTTTGTTTCTCATCTCTGTTTGCTAAGGCAACTTCTCTCCTTTCATCTGTGATATGTATAATCTCCGGTTGATTGACTTCTATAGAGGCTAACTTGGGGGTTCATATTGTCCTTAAACTGTGGCCATGGCGGTCATGGCAGCGGCGATCTCTTCCATCCTTTTCTCCAGTTGGCTGAATTGCTCATCCCTTAAGAAGATAGCCCTAAGCGGCTCATTTACGGCATTCTCTTCGATAAGAGGTTGATATTCGCCCGCAGATGCAGTGGCCTTAGTTTCAATGACATGGATATCCATGAAATCCTCTTTGAGGTACTCATTAAAGTCAAAATCATCATCATCATCATCAATGGAAACCCCATGTTCTCATGTCAACTCGAAAATCTCAATCCTGAGCTTTTTGACCTTTTCTTCAATTATTGATTCTTGGATTGTCTTAAGGTCAGGAGGACCTTGTTGGACCTCCTCTACTTGCTCCTCCATCTCACTGGCAATCGCTGCGATAATGTCAGATACTTCAGAGCCTAACTTCATTCCATGATCTTGCCCTGCGGGCTCATTGGATTATATTAATACAATATTTTTTGTGTGGAATCTAAGAAAAATATTGTGATGCCTCCAAATGATTCAATGCATCACAATATTTTTCCAAGATTTCTCTGACAACAGGAAACCTACTAAAATTATTCTCATGATTTTTCAAGTGATATTTTCAATTATATAATTAAAATAAGCTAAACTGGTCACCTTAGCTTGAAAATTAAGGTTAGAAGCATAGAGATGCCCTCTAACCTTGGAAAAATCAGAAGACAGAGCCTCTGTCTTGATGAACAAACCCTCAAAATTTCAAGTCATGGTGAAATGTTTTAAGCCATGGAAAATTAAATTACCACAGAGGCTATTTAATTAATTAAAAATTAGAGAGTGAGAAAATAATTTTCATTTTTAGTCGACATTATTCTCCTTTGTTCACTGAGCAAGAGGGTATTTTTCTTTTATTTTTATGATTTTCTAGAGAAAGCTATAGATTTTTGAGGTTTAGGCATTTAAAATAAACCAAAAATCCTTATTTTTCTACTTATCCAAGCGGCCCAAACTCATCCTCATCAGCTCTGAAGGTTCCACGTGTTCCTCTGTAATTTGACGCTGTTAGCCACGTAACCTCCATGCGGACCGTACTTTATGCACCATGGATCTGTCCGGCTTGATCTCCTCCATCCGTTGAATACACGCGCAATCGGATGACTCTCTGTTATCGTCCCCAAGTGACCTAACCCATGAGTCGTTCACACTAAAACCTTAAGATATTGGCTTAGACTTAACCAAATTGCATGAGGTTTTTTTCTTAAACCTTCATCTACTCAAGACGAACACATCTATACAGTTTATACAGTATGAAATACATTAAATATGTATGGAGGGTCAAAATAAGTTCTGTTTAGTGTTGGGGTTCAATACCTCTATTTGAGAGGGGAGGCCTCAATCAAAAGGTTGTCGTAGCTTTGATTGGTCCCAACGAACCTCTAGATGAAGTCCCAAGCCTTGATGAATGGTCTATGTATGAATTCGATAAAGGTGGTTTTCAGGTGTTGGCCTAGAGCTAGGTTAGAGGCTATTTCAGAGGGGGCTTTTGTGGGGAATCAACTTCTCTCACTGTAGGGATGGTGTGTGCACAAGTAATTGAGGTTTGATGAGCTGTGGAGCTGTGTGGAGTTTTTTCCTGATTTTGGCAGAAATTTAAGCTCAAAATTGAGCTTCCATAGTGGGGATCAGTGGGGAAAATTGGCGGGTTCGAGCTGAGGAGGACTTAGGGAGTCTCTAAGAAAAATTTGGCAGAGTTTTCTTAAGCAAATTTTAGCTCTCTTTTTCTTATCCATTGAGGTTAGGTTTAAATAAAAATGTCCTAGGGTGGCTGTCATGGCCAATTGAGGGGTGCAAAATGGTGCTTAGGTGGAGAGTTTTGAAGTGCTAAAGCCAATTGGAATTGGCCAGCTCATATGGGTTAGTTTGGGTTTGAATTTTGGCTTGGGGCTCTTGGTTTTGGTGTTTTCCGGCCACTAGGCAGGTCAACAGGGCCAGGGGAGATGCCTAGGAGGTCAGGTGAGCTAGTGGGAGGGTTAATTATAATTAACCCTCAATGGCAAGAGATGATGGAGAAATTTTTTTGTTAAGGCCCATAAATGGGCATAAATCCCTTAATTTAGGGATCCAATGGTCCATAGCTCACCATGGATGGTCCAAGAGGTTCAACCTGGTCAATAGAGTGTGCTTAGTGGCTGTGGAGTCATCAATTTGGTGGCTTTGAGATGGCTAAATTAGTTTTGGTGCATGGGTCCAATTTGGGTCCAAATGACTAAAAGTTGAGTTTGGGTTAGGCTGGCCATGACTTTGAGCCCAATTGATTGATCAACATTGTGTAGATGATTGTTATGAATATTTTTGGTGAGGGATTGAAGTGATTTTGAGTTCAATTAGAAGCTCAATTTGAAGGATTTTGGGATCTTGGTCAATTTGGGCAAGTTAAGCTAGACTTGGGTCTAGATTGGGCTAAGGTTGGGTTAAGTCAAAATTGATGATTGAGAATGGCCTATGGGAATTTCATGAAGACTTTTTAACATCAATTGTGGTGCCAATTTTGAGGTTAGGGCAATCAATTTTGTGGAATTTGGAGGTATGGCCAATTTGGGGATTTGGAACTTAGGTTAAAATTAAGTGAAATTGAGGCTTCACCAAGGCCAATTGGGGCAAATTGATTAGGCTATGGGGTTCAATTAGGTGAGATTAACTCATTTAGCCAAAATTGGGGTTTTTTTGATTAGGATCAAAATTGAGCTCAAAGCATGGGCCAATTAGGCTTGGGTTCAGTTTAGATTTATCAAATTAAAGATGAATTTGAGTTTAGGATTGAAATTGAGGAGAATTAGAGCCAAATTGGTGGACATTTGTGGTGAATTTAGGGAAATTGGGCCTTTAAAGGCAATTTGGGGGTTTTGGTCAAAATGGTCAAATTAGCCGAATTAGGTTCAATTGGAGGGTCCAAATTGGCTTTGGAGATAATTGGAGCGGTTTGGATGTTTTGGAAAAGTTTGGAGGTGCCAGGGGTATTTATGTAATTTTGGCAAATTTAGGGTTATTTTGGTATTTTTAGAATTTTTGGGTGGTTTGGGCAATTTGGGTATTTTGAAATAGTTTGAGATTTTTGAACAAATTTGGGTATTTTGGGTGAATTTGAGGATTTTGGCCAAATTTAAGGTTTCAAGGGCATTTAGGTGATTTGGGTGGAATTATGGGCAATTGGCCAGGGTAGAATTAGGGTACCGACCGCCCTGTATGAGCTATGGACCAATGAAATCCCCACTTGGGTCTTCTATGTCCTAGTCTTAGCCAAACCCTAGCCTAGGGCTGATGGTTTTAGGGGACCATCTACTTGAGTCTCCCAAAAGATCAAGGGATCAAAGTCAACAATTTGGGTTTTAGGATTGTGAGTGATTGTGGGTGATAGTGAGTGTAGTGAGTAAACAAGCTCAAGACCAACACCCAAAGTCAACCCTAAAATCAATCAGTCTTATGGGGAGTCATCTTAAGCTCCCTCATACTGACCCCACCTACTAAGTGCTAGAGGTTTTGGCCAATATGTGAAACTTCAAGTTGAGCAAATAGGAGTTTAAAATTTCTAATGGTAAGGGTTCCTTTCTAGTTTTCTAAGAATAGTCAACAAAAAATCCTATGGCTAGACCTTAGGCAACTAAAGAGGGAAAACTAAACCTCAATCAAAAGTGAGGTCAACAAGGCTTTTTGTGATGGGGCTTTTGTGGGAATGAACTCCTCTCAGTAAAAGGATGATGTGTGCAAGTTTACTTGGATTTTGGTTCACTATGGAACTGTGAAGAAATCCATTCTGGTTTTGAGGCAAATTTCAATGAGTAAATTAACTTTGTGGAGTGGTTGTGCGTGGTTAAGAGTAGCGGGATTGGACTTAAGAAGGTTTGGAGATGCTCTGATGAGATTTAGGCAAAGGTTCCCCAAGTTTTCAAGCATTTTTTTCTTGGGCCATGGAAAGCTAAATTTATAGCTATGGATGCTTGGTGGAGCTCAAAGCTTGGCATTTGGTGCTAAAGCTTACTGTGGTAGAGGGAAGAAATGTTCTAATGGCAAGTAGAACTTAGCCAACTTAGGGAAGTTTAATTTTGGGTTTTGGCCACTTGGAGCTCCCTTGAGCTAGCTATTTTTGGTGGTTGAGGTGGTGGCTGGCCAGAGTCAGGTCACTTCTGGGCTCAGGGAGGCCAGGAGGTGCTTAATGATGGTTAAACACTAATGTTAAAGCATGATGGAAAAGATATTTGACTTTAGGCCAAAAATGTGGTGAAATTCCCTAAATCAAGGGACCATTGGTCCCTAGCTCAATAGGGTGGGCTTGGTGAGTCTAGCCTGGTCACTGGCATCCAGAAGGTGGTTATAGAGGCTTTAGTTTGATCAATTTGGCATGGGTTGGTCAATTTTAGTGCATGGGTTCAATTTGGGTAAAATTGTCTTGGAGTTTAGTTTTCATTGGGCTATCCATGACATTGATCTCAATTTATTGAGCCACTTGGTGTGGATGATTGTCAAAAAGAGTCTAAAAAAGATTTGGAGTGATTTTGAATTGATTTGGAGGGTCAATTTGGTAATATTTGGACACTTGGTCAATTTTTAGGTTGTTGAGTTAGACTTGGGTTTGAGTTGGGCTAGAGTTTGGCTAAGGCTCAATTGATGGTTCAAATCATCCTTAAGAATTATCATGAAGAGTTTTAGACATCAATTGGGTGGAAAGTTTGGGGTTATAGGGTTCAATATGGTTAAATTTGGAGACATGACCAATTTGAGGCAAAATTTGGGGTTTTGCTCCAAGTTGGTTTTGAGTGAAATTGAGGCTTGAAAAAGGCCAATTAAAGGATCAATTTGGTGTGTATAAATGTTGTAAAGAGTTTATGATTCAATATTGGGGCAATTAGATCGATTTGGAGGTTCAATTGAGTGAGATTTTGGTCTTGGGTCAAATTTGGGCTTTTTGATTTTGGTTGAAAATAGATTTTTTATGTGGGTAATTGAGCTTGTATTTGGTCACAATCAAACTTGGGTATGACGAATTTGAGCTTAGAATTGAAATTGAGGAAAATTGATATCAAATTGGTAGACATTTGGAGTAAATTGGGGTAATTGGGCCTTTAAAAGCAATTTGGGGCTTTTGGTCAAAATTGGTCAAATTGATTAAATTGAGCTCAATTTAGTGGTTCAAATTGAGTTTGGGGACATTTGAGGTAATTTTGAAGGATTTGGGACAATTTGAGTCACCAAGGGTATTTTGGTAATTTTGGTCAAATAAGGGGAACTTTGGTAATTTTGAAAATTTTAGGGTGTTGTAGGAAATTTAGATAGTTTCAAATGGTTTGAAATGATTTTTTAACAAATTTGGTTATTTTGAGTAATTTTGAGAATTTTGGCGAATTTTAGGTTTTCAAGGGCAATTTGGTAATTTAGGTAGATTTGGGGGCAAATGATAAGTTTGGTATTTTGGTAAAATTGTGGTGTCAATCACCCTGTATGAGCCATGGACCAATAGAATTCACTACTTTGGGTCCTCCATGCATTGCTTTTAGCTAAACCCTTGTCTAGGGCTAGTGGGTCTAAGGGACCATCTCCACGAGTCTCCCAAAAGGCTAAGGGACCAAAGTTAGGTAAGCTTAGGCATAAGGTAGTGAGTGGAAGTGTAATGTGTAACTGTGTGTGTGAAGGCAACCAAAACCGCACAACCAAAGGGCTAACCCTAAGGCCAGGTAATCATATGGGTACTCACCTTGAGCTCCCCCATATTGACCCCACCTACTAAGTGCTAGAGGTTAGGACCAATATGTGGAACTTCAAGTTGAGCAAAGAATAGTTTAGAATTTCTAATGGTGAGGGTTCCTATCTAGTCCTCTAGAAATAGTCAACGGGGAAGTCCTATGCCTAGACCCTAGGCTACTAAAGAGAAAAAACTAGACCTCAACCAAAAGTGCGGTCAACAGCTAGTATGCTAAGAAAATGCAAAATGTAAATGCAAGACTATTTATAAAGGTTTTAAAATGCAAAATTACCTCTACTCTAAAAAATGATGTTTAAAGAGTTCAATTTTTTATAAAACATCCTTCCCCTTACAATGAGTTTACAATTAGTGTAGGAAAATAATATTAAAATATAACTAAGGTATTGTGCCAAATAGGAGCAATTCTATTTTTTGCCCTTTGTCAAGTGTATAAAGAACATTGTCTAATCTTGAGTTTGGTTCCTAAACTAGTGGCTAGGCTGGGAAGATACTAGCTCTCCTCTAGAGTTTTCACTTTCCCTCCCTTGAGGGCTAACATCTTACTTTAGTTTTTAAACATCTGGACCAAGTTAGGGGTTTTAGTCTGTCACCCTAAAATCTCCAATTCTACTCCCATCAAAACTTATTTCCCTATTTATTTGCACTAAACTTCAAGGACTACATTCTCATTCATGAGACTAATTGTGATTCTCACTACATTGGAACATAACCCCTTTCGGATCACTATGTTTTACAACAAATTTTAACAAATCAATTTGCCAGATTGATAAGTAAATGAAACATAGAGTTTGAATCATGAAAATTTATGGAAATTTAAAAGCACTTATTCTAAACTACATTTCTACACATAATTGTTTTAACTTGCTCTTTATTCTAGTTTTTTGGATTTGATTCAGTATTACTAGGAAGTGTTCCTTGGGATCTATTACTTAATGAACTTGCAATTTTCCTAAGTTGATTCTTAATAATTCTAATTATAGCTCCTTGAATTTGTAACTAATTACCCATTTGTAACACCACTTCTTTTATATACAACTTCATATCCTTAAATTATGTATTACTATTGATTCCTGGAGAATAAGTAGATCTATAATTATTATTCCCTTGGTTGTTCCTGTTTCCCAGTGAGTTTACTTGGTTGTTTCCCCATTGCTGATTATTACCACCCGAATTGTTATTCCAATTAAAGTTGGGATGGTTCTTCTAACCTGAGTTATAATAATTGGAATATGGGTTATTTTTCTTATTATTTATCGCATTCAAATTTTCTAATGATGTTTGAGAATCTACCATTTGGCCTAATGAATTCTCTTCAATAATGGAAATTGGTCGAGAAAAATTCATTCCAAATTGGTCCAACTTCCTTGAAATTGCAGCAACTTGATTTGCTAACATAGTAAATGNGTTAGGACTTAAAACAAAAGTGAAGCAAAAAGGATGAAATTTGTAGTCAAAATGACATTTTTGAAGAAGTACTCAGCGCCGACCGCGCCAATGTTAGCGCCAATGGCGCAAAACAACAGAACTGCTAAAATTTTTACTCAGCGCCGATAGTGCCAAACTAGCGCCGACGGCGCCAAAGGCGGTTTAACCCCCTTTTCTAGAAGGTTCTATGTATTTCAACAATTTTTGAAGAGTTTTTGGAGGCACCTGTTGGAGAAACGATCTTGGGCTATATTTGGGGCCGAAATTAATCAGAAAAGTGACTCCTTTTCGTTCCAAGACGTTCCACCACACTCCATTTTTGTCATTCTTCATGTTTCGTTTTCATTCCACCACCATATTGAAGTTCATTAATGATTTTTCTTTTATAGTTTAAAGTTTGTGTGGTGAGATTTAGTGTGAAACTTTCTGTAAGAGTGTNTTTAATTTCCTTCAATTTATTGACAGTTGATTTGATTTCCTCCTTAAATTCTGGCGGATCATCTTCTATTAGCTAATCAATAGAGTCATCCTCCACATCGAGACAATCCTCTTCTAATCCATTAGTAACAACCAACAAAATTATAAATCATCTTCTAGTCCTAATGTACCAAATTTGAGACCCTCTTTTAAGTTGGGAGTTTGACTTTTAACATCCCATAATTTTTCAAAAAGTTGTAATTTATCTTTTGGCATTTCTTTTGTCAAATGTCCTTGTTGAATTAAATTTTGTACACAAGGCAAAAAGTAACCAAAAGGCAATTCCATTAATTCATTAGGATCATCATCCAAATTTACATGATTTTCAGAACTAGTAGAAGGGGAAGCACAATAAAACTTTATCGACTTTGAGCCAGCTCTACAGACTTCCTTGACCTATAAACTCTTGACCTTTTGAGGGAGAATCAGAGTAAGGATCATGGTGTTCACATAGTGGTTTATTGGATCATACATTCTTTCATATTCTCTTTTCTCCGTATCTTCTAAGGATATCTCGTACTAAGTTTTCTTCTGTTTTGTCATCATTATTTCATCTTCAGAAATTTCTTCATCACTAATGTAGATGGTCGACCTAGTCCATTCAACATATAAATTTGTTCTTGCTCGTCCATGTCCTTGGCCTCAACCTCGGGTGTGCGAACTAAAAGAACCCCTACCAATTTGTTGTAAAAGGGTGGTGGAAGATCACTAAAGTGGAGTTGAATGGCCTCACCATTGTAATTCTTCTAAATCTTCACTTTTATTGGTCAAAATATCACTAGAGAAGATAGTTTTCTTCAGAGGCGCGTAGTAGGCGACATCTTCATGAATGCCAACTTCATGAACTTAAAACGACTGTAAATCTTCTTTGATGCAATATTCTTATCCTTCTTTGTAGTACTTAATGCATTGGTGTAGAGACGATGGAACCATGTTGTGTTCGTGAATCCATGGTCGACTAAGTAAAGCATTGAAAGAGGTCTCAGCGTTGATGATAAAAAACTTAGCGGTTATTACTAGTTCCCCAACCTTCATAAGCAATGTAATTGATCCAAGGGCTATCTCCCCCTTTTGGTTAAATACTCTTAACATCATTTTATTGTTTGTAAGCTCCTGAGCTTCAATGTCCAAATATGCTAATGTCCGTAGGCTCATCAAGTTGAGGGATGCTCCATGGTCTTCCAAGACTTTGGACAACACGAATTTGCCAACGTTAATAGAAATATAAAGTGGACAAATATGGTCGATGGTACCGATCAACTAGTCTTCATCTGTAAAGGTTACCTCAGATTATTTTTTCGATGAGCAAACTTCATCCAAGGATGTGCTGGCCAATTGAGTTAAGAAAATCTCTGGGTCAAGAAAAGCTATAACCAGAGACTCTCTCATCTCCTTTGACTGGATTAGAATGTCGTAGATGCTTAATCTGGCCAGAAACTTCTTAAGAAGAGCTAGCACATTGTAATCTACTTTATACGATCCTCCAATTTTCTCTTGATTATGTGTTTCTTCCATTGGCGGGGGTGGAAGTAGCTCTTCTCAAGTTACTATTTGCTTTCCTTTATTTGTCGGAGCTGACCTTGGGGGTAACACTCTCCCACCCTCAAGTTCACTTATAGAATTTTCTCTTCTTGAGATATCATTTTCAAATCTTTCAGTGTTTCTTCTTTGTTAGAAAGATCTAAGTTGATGGCGAGTGGTGTGCCATGGCACTCGAGGATTGGTTCTTCACTCCTGATGCCGTCGTAGTTGGTATCGTCGATATCTTCTTTGGTCTTATGAGTTTGTCAGACTCAAGTAATATTTGAGGATCAGTTTGGGAATCGAGACCGAGGCTAGATTAGTCAAAATCAGTTACGTTATCACCAGAAATAATTAAAACATAGCTAAAATAATAATCATTATGTTCATATGACCCAGAGGGGTACAAATATAATCATACAAGGTTAGAGGATTTTCTTCCCCGAATCCGAGATAACTAATCTAGCAATGACAACCCCTATCCTACCCTTCGTGTTATCAGTCTTTGTGGTGGTATTCTTCTTCTTCTTTAACTTTGACAATGACGGATCTTTTAGTGAAATCTTCATCTCGAGCTTGGTAGGCTGAAGACTCTGAATGGAGGCTTGTTTTGAAGCATTCTAAATTTGGTTCAGGACCCTCTTGAGCTTGTTCCAAGTCGTATTCCAACCATCTTTTACAGTGTATGGGTTAATCGGAGAGGTTGGCTCAGCCAAAATCATATTTATGGAACCTTTATTCAAAATCTTTCAAATATTCTTTTGGGATCGTTATATTCCCTTAAAATTTTTCTCGAGCAATCCTTGAAGACAAAACATTCCTCTATAGTGTGTCCAAGCAATCTGTGATATGGACAATAATTTGGTTGATCTTTCTTGTCAACCTCTTCAGGTTTCTTAGGATCTGGTATTCTGAACTCAGGCTTCTTCATCAGACTTTTGAACATCTTGGGTATGGCTTCATCTTTGAAGGAATACACTACTTTCTGTTGTTCTTCCAAAGATATTCTCTTATTCTCTTTTGGGTATGATCCTCCCTGAGGCAGTCGCTGGCTAGACTGGCCATATTGTTGTGTCTATTTTTTAGCATGTTGTGATGATGATTGACGAGGATTTTCTGCATGTATCTTCATTGGTTGTTTTCCTTTATCGACAGTTGCCACTATTCCTGACTTCTTTTCAAATACTCTGGCTCCCTTGGATTTCTCATGAGAATCCATATGTTTGATTTCTTCTTGAAGACTGCAGGCTTTGCTGAGTAGCTTCTCGAAGGATTTGATTGTGAGCCCCTTGAGCATGAAAGCTACTGGCCCATGAATGCTTTTGAGTAAGATCTCAATTGCATGATATTCCTGTAGCCGAGGATCACATTTCATGCTAAGGTTTCTCCACCTCAAAATACAATCCACTAAAGTCTCATTGGGTTTCTGCTTTTCCATTATGAGATCTCCAATAAAGACGTGATGTTGCACTTCGACAAATCTTTTCACGAACAATTGTTCTAGATCGATGAATGTCTTAATTGATCTGTTGTGTAATTCAGCATACCAATCAAAAGCGAGCCTTGACATGCTGCTAAAAAACTGACGGAAAAGCAAGGCTTCGTTACCTTCAGTATTATCACAACTGGCTCAGAAATGTGCTATGTGCTATCTGGGATTTCTAGTCCCATCGAATATATTAAAGTTTGGAGACACAAAATCCTTAGGGTAGGGTACGACATCAAACTCCTCCGGCAAAGGTGTTGTTGAGGCAATTGCACCACCCTTGGATTAGGCTAGGGCCTCCCAAACTTGCTCTACCATTTACTTAAACTCCTTCTCTGGCATGGTGCTTGATGGAGAATCTTTCTTTTGTTGCTCTTCTATAGTTGTTGAGGCAATTTCCCTCCTTTCTTCTGTGATATGTATAATCTCTGGTTGGTTGATTTCTAGAGAGGCTAACTGTGGGGGTTGAGACTATTCCTGAACTGTGGCCATCTCTTCCATTCTTTTCTCCATTTGGCTGATTTGCTCGTTTCTTAGGAAGACAACCCTATGAAACTCATCTACAATGTTCTCTTTGACGAGAGGTTGAGCGTCACACGTAGATGCAGCGACTCTGGTCTCGAAGACATGGATATCCATGAAATCTTCCTCGAGATAATTGTTAAAGTCAAAATCTTCATCATTATCATCAATGAAGACTCCATGATCCTGTGCTAATTCAAAAATCTCAATCTTGAGCTTTTCGACCTTTTCTTCAACTATTGATTCTTGGATTGTCTTAAGGTTTGGAGGACCCTGCTAGACCTCCTCCACTTGCTCCTTCATCTTGCTAGCAATAACTATGACAATATAAGATACTTAAAAACCATGCTTCATTCCATGATCTTGACCTGCGAGCTTACTGGACTGTATTAGTTTAATGACCTTGGGTATCCATACCTTTTTCTTATACGGTAATGTCTTGAGATGGAGTGTCTCAGTAAAAACATCGGCATGTTGAGGAAAGGTATGCTCCCCATGTTGCAGACCAGATACAGTACTGGGAAATCTCTTCATCTTGTCCTTTAAGACTTTAGAAATATCTTTATCGTGGGTGATTGGTAGAATTCTTGGACCCAGATGTGACTTGACTGGTAGACGGCCTACGGGTCTAGGAACGGTGGAATCGGTAGTAACAGTGGCGGTATCAACTCTGCTCCCCAAATGGAACCAAATAGGAATGCTAGTAAGAAAAACTTTAGTTAATTTTTGGGATCATCTGGCATTTTTGACATCAATTAAAATTTATTTCTTCATGCAAGGAGATACTGCACGTCCCACTTATTTGAGTAACTCGCCAACTGAACAACCTTCTTTATCAGCTAGTTTCTGAAAAACTAAACTGACTTGTGTGATAGGAGTAGGCTTCTTCCTCTCCTCACCATGTCCATGAAGTGACGGTAAAGTAGCGGCAATCTTTTGGATACATTCGTAACCATTGGTATCCATAAAGGGATGAAACCTACTCCTTTGTAGAAGTGGATAGGTTTCCGACAATGCTGACTCATCCTAGTGAGGATCTTCATCAACAGGTGCTTCCTAAGAAATTTGAGATTTAGTAGCCCTCCAAACCTTTTGACTGCGGTTCCTCTTTTGGGTTCGGGTTAATGGTGCAGTGCTCAAACTTGATCCGATTTCAAACACTGATGGCGGGACAACTAACCCCTCAGTCGAGTCTTCAATGTTCATAACTTCTTTTCCCTTAGCAACAACGGGAACAGTAGGCTTAGTAGGTGTCATGGTGGTAGTAGTCTTGACCTTCTTGTAAGAATGGAAATCCTGAGGGAAGCTTAGGCTAAACTCAACGGACGATTCCTGAACTTCTGGAGCATCAAGTTTCATTACAACAATCGTGGTTTTTCAAAGGATGACATGGAGATCTTCAAATCCTGCTCCAAACTTGATGGTGGGAGCGACATTACGGGTGTTGCGGCTCGTAGGCAGGTTACAAGAAAAAGTTAGTGCTGGAAATGCCATTGTAACAGCTTCAAAAGAGGAAGCTATAAGGTTACCTATTTAGCCAATACCTCGTAATCTTAGTGTGAGCACTAAAAATTAACAGAGGCCAATCTGTAGACTGGGTAAGTATTTATTTAAATTATGGAGGTTTTAAAATTTTAGTAAAAATAGTTTGAAGGTAGAAAGATTTAATTAGCATAAGAAAATTTTAAATAGCACGCACAGTATGACACATTCCGATTTAATTTACAAGACAACAAATCAAACTTGAAAGGAAAAAAATGAAGTTCAGGACCCAGTGCAGGACCGACTTTACAATGAACCGTGCCTAGATGGGATTAGTCCACCAAAACACCTGTTGGGTGTCCGACCCCACATGAAGATTAAAAAGTCCGTAATGGCCCCCTGAACCTTCCTGTTGGAAGGTGATTGAACAGGAGGTCCAGAAGTCTAAAGAGTTGACTGTACTTCCCCAAGAAAGAAATGGGTGTAGCATACCAACGAAAGAAAGGTAATTTGGTTCATGAGGGACATGAACAGATTACCAATGTATGAAGATAATATTTCTTGATTTAAATGGAGAGAGAAGCTAATCCTCAGCAGAGTCGCCAGAACTTGTCGACCATTAGAATCAAAATTCCGTTGCCCTCTTCAGAAAGGCAATTTTGATTTACGTGTATATATATATATATATATATATATATATATATATATATATATATATATATATATATATATATNATTTATCCCGAAGGATAATCACAAGACATGAGGATGAGACTCGATCAAATAAATTAAGAAAGATATGACATTTATTTAGTCTGCAAAACTATTTTTTTGCCGATAAGTTCCTTTATTTAATATGAAAAATTAAATAGGTTTTATATTAAGCTGCGACAAAAAAGCTTCATATAAGGACAAGCCCCTATAGATAATTATATCTTAAATGACCAAAGTCACTTAAGAAAACTTTCAATAAAAATTAGGAAATATTATCTTCAAAGATGTCAAAAGGATGTAACTTTTCAACGATATCGGACAAAGAGGTGTGAAAGGGGAATTGTTCAAATTTGGAAGATTTTGTTGTAGAGTCTAAAGGAAGAAGAACTAGGAGATGTCATAGATCCGGAGGAGAACCTTGGTGACTTCCTAAGCTATCTTAATGTTTGGCTTCAGTTTTGAGGAGAAATATTTAAATGTTTCATCTTGTAAATTTTATTATTTAGGACTTATTCATGTGAAATGATCACATTAATATCCTGGAAGATGTGAGGATTTAGGTCACGACGGACGATAACCTCATGATCCAAAGATGAGTTAGGGCTTATATTGTACAATAGAGCTATACAAAAACCTAAATATAAGGTTGAGGATTTATGTTGCACTAGGCAGACAACCTCAAAATCCTATGGCTTGTCGTTTAATTCTAAGGAAAAATATGTTGTTGCAAATCCTCTTGCTATTGAAGATGGTCGTGTTGCCCATGATGCTAGCTTCAAACTCCTCATCGTGACAAATTTAAGTTTTCTAATGTGTCAGGTTATAATGTCAAATCAAATGTCCCTATGGTTATGGTTCTTAAGTGTTATGGGGCATGTTAAAGTTGATTAGAGTGACACCGGTTAGGATCCTATGGTTCTCTTGTTCTGCTACCATTATTTTCTATTGGATTCACTTAGTCCAAATGAATTTACTAAACTGAACTTAATGAGTTTCATACTTTCATTTAGACAGTGGGAAGCCTCATTAGCAACCATAGGTTACCTCCTCCGAGGGATTTTCGGTCATCTGATAGAGACATCTTAATTTAGTTGCAATTGTTGTTTTTTGATGTTTGTGATTAAATTTTGAGTTGTCTTATATTTTGAATGTTGTGGCGGTGAATTTTATCTTGGTTGATTTCATTATTGATTTTGGTTTTGTGGCTATCCTAGCAGTTTTAGGTTTTCTTGCAGGTTGACATCATTGTTTAACATGCAAGTTTGAAATAAGAAGTACAAGAAGGTAATTGCAAAAATTTAAAATCTTACCTGTCGAGTCTTCTCACTCCACCATCTGAAAGGTTAGTACTTGCAAGTATTACAAGAACGTTTAAGTTGTAAGAGTAGATGAAGGTTTAGCTACCAAACCCCATGTTCTGATTATGTTGAATCTCGGAAGATCCTAGTGGATAATTTTATAACAAAATATGACAAGTCCAATTTGCCCTTCAGAATATCCAATAAATTTTAAAATGTTCATGGTGTGGCCATAGATCATTTTGAATATCTCTTGAAATATCTCGAGTTCATTTTTATCTTATCATAATATTCTAATAGTCATCTGAGGCTAGAGTGTGGCTACTGCATTGCTCAGTCAAGCTTAACAATTTAATTAACCCAAGGATATGATACTTAATTAGTTGATTAATGTTTCATTTAAAAGTTATGTGAGTGGGTGCCCTTAAGGCGTGTTTGAATCATTTAAGATTGTGGTGCACGGAGTTAAAGTCAGGCTTATAGTGCTTAAAGATGTTAATCACCAATCATAGCATTTTCTAAATCCAATCAACTTGAGTTTAAAAATTGAACCTATGTCACTACCAAACCTTTAACAATCATAATGAGTGAAATGGTGACTTTCAAAGTTTTGATTGAAGTGTCATATATCCATATTAAATGATCACATCATCCTCAACTTTGGGCTTAAGGAAAGTGAATTATCATCTTTCTGACTTAAGCCCATCACTTAAGAATCATTAAATCTTTGATTGACTTCCAAGTCATGAAGATTAGGAGAATTATACTTTTAATTGATATTGTGCAAGGGTGTTGAATAGGTTTCTACCTTTTAGCCTCATTGTTTTTAAATCATCCAAACATGTTCATTAAGATCAAGATTACACATTTTCCCTTTGATAATCCTAAGTTTTTTATTAAGACACCAAAGTCTTAAAATTACCACTTTGCCCTTGGGGCACTTCACCTCATAACTCTTTAAACACAACTCAAATGATTATGAGGGTTTAGCGTACTATGACCATGTGGTAATTAAAATGTAAAGGATATGTGGACCTCTCAAAATTTAATTTAATTTAGATAATTATTTAAATCCACAAAAAAAGGTTTTCAAAAGGTGATTCATTTAACCTCTCATAATAAAGTCTTTATTTATGAGAAAATTATCATAGAATTCCTTAGGTCAGAGAAATATTTAGGTAAAATTTCATGATTTTTTTGAATTAAATTTCTATTACTATTATTATTTTAGTTTAAATCAATTTTCATGATTTATTTTAAATAGAAAATAGTGTTTTAATTACATAAATTATTTTTATATTTTTATTAGACTTCTCTGAGTTTAGAAAACTCAGAGTATCAAATTTTAAATTTTTGTGATTTTTAATTTATTTATTATAATTATTTTAGTGAGAAAATAAAGAAAATTCACTTTCAAGCTCTTACAAATTTATTTTTAACTTAGGAAAATTAGGAAAAATATTTTATTGAGTCCCAAGTGATCAGAGAATAGTTAGGGAAATTTTGAATTTTTTTTATTTTTGGAATTTTTATTTATTCTTAATTATTTTAAATTAAAAAATGAGGCTCAAAATCAAGTAATTTACCAAAAAATAAATTTTATTTTTTTATAAGTGTCTCTTATCACAAGGAACTCAGAAAACCACTTTTCATAATTTTTTTAAGTATATTTAATTTATTATCATTATTTTTGTAAAAAATACAAGCTTTCTTAAAAAATCGACTTTAGTGGTTAAACTAAGCCAAATAATTTTCAAAATTTTACAGTTGGTAGATATGATTTTATGAACAATGTGGAGTTGATTTTATTAATCTTTGATATGTATTTAATTTACACAAATTAATACAATTTATTCACATTTAACTAAGTATAGAAATTTACAAAATGATTCAAAGCATCACAATATTTTTCCTAGACTTCTCTGATCATAGGAAACCTACTAAAATTGTTCCCATAATTTTTCAAGTGATGTTTTGATTTATATAACTAAAATAAGCCAAAATGGTCACCTTAGCTTGAAAATTAGGGTTAGAAGCATAAAGATGCTCTCTAACCTTGGACAAATCAAAGAACATCCCCTTTGTGATGAGAAATAAACCCAAAAAATCTCAAGCCATGGTGATCTCTCCTTAGTCATGGAGAGTTAAAATATCACAAGGGGTATTTAATTAATTTAAAATCATATGATTGAATAATAATTTTTATTTTTAGTCCAAATTATTCTCCTCTATTCACCGAGCAAGAGGGTATTTTTCTTTTATTTTTATGATTTTTCTAGAGAAAGATATGGATTTTTGAAGTTTAGGCATTTAAAATAAGTCAAAATTCCATATTTTTCTACTTATCCATGTGGCGTCAACTCGTCCTCATCCTCTCTGAAGGCTCCACGTGTTGCTCTACCATTTGATGCCGTCAACCATGTAGTCTCCATATGGACCGCACTTTATGCACCATGGATTTGTCCGACTTGATCTCCTCCGTCAATTGAATACATGTGCGATCAGACGACTCTTCGTTATCATCCCCAAGTGACCTACCCATGATTCGTTCACACTAGAGCCTTAAGATCTCGAGCTAGACTCAACCAAATCACATGGGGTTTGCTTTTAAACTTTCATCTACTCAAGACGAACTTATCTATAAGGATTATACATTATGAAATAGAGTAAATACATATGGAGAGTAAGATTATGCTTGGAATAAGGTTAGGGTTTAATACCTTTGTCTTAGAGGGGAGGTCTCAATCAAATTATTATGGTAGCTTTATTTGGTCCCAATGAACCTCCATATGAAGCCCCAAGCTTTGGTGAATGGTTTAGGTATGAATTCGATTAAGGTGGTTTTCAGGTGTTGGTTTAGAGCTAGGTTAGAGGCTATTTCAGAGGGGGCTTTTGTGGGGAATCAAATTCTCTCACTGCTGGGATGGTGTGTGCATAAGTAATTGAAGTTTGGTGAGTTGTGAAGCTAAGGGGAGTTCTGTTCTAGTTTTGGCAGAAATTTGAGCTCAAAATTGAGCTTCTACAGTGAGGATCAATGGGGGGAAAATAGTGGGCTTGAACTGAGGAGGTCTTAGGGAGTCTTTGAGAGTAATTTGGAAGAGTTTTTTAAAGAAAATTTTAGCTCTTCTTTCTTGGCCATGGAGGTGAGGTTTAAATAAAATGGCTTAGGGTGGTTGTCATGGCCAATTGAGGGGTGCAAAATGGTGCTTAGGTGGAGGGTTTTGAAGTGATAAAGCCAATTGGAATTGACCAGCTCAGATGGGTGAGTTTGGGTTTGAATTTTAGCTTGGGGATCTTGGTTTTGGAGTTTTCTGGCCACTAGGCCTGCCGGGAGAGTCAGGGGAGGTGGCCAGGAGGTCAAGTGAGTTAGTGGGAGGCCTAATTATAAATTACCTTCAAGGGTTTGTCATGATGGAAGAGATTTTTGGTTAAGGCCCAAAAATGGGCTAAGATTCCTTAATTTAGGGACCCATTGGTCCATATATTACTTGGGTGGTTCAATGGGGTTTAGCTTGGTTAATAGAGTGTACTTAGTGGCTGTGGAGTCGTCAATTTGGTGGCTTTGAGACGACTTAGTTAATTTTGGTGCATGGGTCCAATTTGGGTCCAAATGGCTAAGAGTTGGGTTTGGGTTAG
>JXCR01131746.1:5732-40038 GCA_002079205.1 Phalaenopsis hybrid cultivar
TGATGTTTGTGATTAAGTTTTGAGTTGTCTTATATTTTTGAAATGTTGTGGGGGTGTTTTTGTTTGAAATTTTGTTTTTGGTTTTGGTTTTGGTTTTGTTTTGTTTTTAACATGCAAGTGTTTTTTATGCAGTAAGTACGGTACAAGCATAAAAGAAAAGCAGTAGAAAAGTACAAGAAAGACTATAAAACACTGTAAACTGTAAAAGTGTACCTGACGAGTCTTCTTGTTCTGCCACCTGAAACTCAAAATGCATGTCAGAGCATTTATGTATATAGAGCTAAAGTTTTGGAAACCTTCCTAACTCTATGTTGTGTATTGGGGGTCCTTAAATTTTAAGGATCTATTATTAAGTAAAACATATTAAGTTTAATAGATCTCTAAAGTATTCACTAGGTTAAGAGTAGGGAGCAGGTCCATTCAACCTTCTTAATGTCTGGTAAAAGGCATTAGGTTCATTTAAAATTTATTATGTTACAATAATTCATCCTAAATATCCTGATTCTCAGTGAATATTGATGTCTTGATTATCCATAAGAATAGGGTGAATGTCGTTTGTCTTTTAATTTGAAGATTATGTTGGTGAAGACCCTAAACGGGGCAAATTAGTGTATTTAAGGACACTTAACCAAATTTTAGTCCTAATTGGATTTTTGGTGTTTTAAAAGAGTTTGATTATGTTGATTTTTCTAATCCTCTTTTAACAAGTGGATTTCAACTTAANGCTGTTTTTCTGTAGCAGGCGAAACTTTTCTGTCCATTTGTTTATGAACAGAGCAGGGAAATCCGACTAACTCTTCAAACTCCTGGTATGTCAAAAGTTTGTCAGAACCTAATTCTTTGAGCAAGCTGGGCAAACCATTATCCCCAAGCTCATGAACGATAAATACCTTTCCATTGTCCAGATTCCTTATGCAATCTCCTTGTATCCCATCATCCGTTGCTGAAAAGGAATCCAGGGCAGCACCATTGGCATTGGTAAGTCTGCTTATCTCAATTTGAGATTGATTCAGAGATGATGAGAAATCTGAGTGAGGAAAAAAAAGTTCCCCAAATCCCATATTGCATAAGAATTTTTGCCTTCTTTCTTGGACAGACTTCATGTCTCCCATCCATGATTCAGNGTATCAATTTGAGATTTCTTCAGAGATGATGAGAAATCTGAGTGAGGAAAAAAAAGTTCCTCAAATCCCATATTGCATAAGAATTTTTGCCTTCTTTCTTGGACAGACTTCATGTCTCCCATCCATGATTCAGNCAGATATTTGTTAAACATAAAATATTTTAAATGGAAAAAATTAAGTTTTATATTTTTGAAAAGTCTCCCTGAGGTCAAAGAACTCAGAGAAGAAGAATTTATATTTGTTTGAATTTTATTTGATTTATTGGAATTATTTTAATGAAAACTCAGTTTTAGCCTTTAGAAATTATTTTTAAGCTTTAAAATTTAATATCTTTATTTAGAAAATGAGGAAAAACATTTTAATTATTCCTTAGTGATTATGAAGCAATTTAGAACATTTTCATGAGTTTTAATTTTTTTTTTTTGCGATTTTTAGGGATTTTTAATTATTTGAATATTAAAAATAGGCTAAAAATGAAGCTTTTATTTTAAATACCATTTTATTTTTATAAAATACCACTGATCACAGAGAACTCAAAAAATAAGTTTTTATAAATTTCTGAGTTATATTTTTATTTTTAAAAAATCATTTAAATGCCAAAAATGATGTTTATCTTTAAAAATCAATTTAAGTTATCAAATGTACTCAAAATATTTTAAAATTTTTATAGTGAGTTCTCTGGATCATAAACCACAGTGGAGATTAAAAATCAAGTCACTTAAATGTTCATATCTTGCCAAATTAATTGTTTTAATGATTTGGTGCTCATGAAAAATAAGTACATTTTAAATGACTTGACCCTTGAAATTATTTCCAAAAGCTTCTCTTGTCATGGTGGACCATCCAAAATTTTCATGGAGTTTTCTAATAAATATGCTAATTTCCATGATTATTTTAAGGAAATAATGTGCAAAAACATGAAAAATATGGATCTCTGTCAAAGAACCTCCTCTGACTTTGGAAAAAATAGAGGATGTTTCCCTTGACAGAGACTACAACATGCCAAAATTTCAAGCCAATGTGATATGCCAATGTGCATGGAGAATTAAATGATTCAAAATAGTGTTTAATTAATTCAAAATAAAATATGCATCAAATGGACTTGAAGTTTATTCCAAATTGTTCTTCTTTGTTCATTAAGCAAGAGGGTATTTTTATTTTATTTTTGTGATTTTTCTACACAAAGATATGAATTTTCTAAGTTAGGGGTATGTAAATAAATAGGAAAAATCCCTATTTTCCTATTTAAACAACGCGTGCTGACTAGATCTTAGGCAGCTCCAAAGGCACGCGTGGCGCTCTGGTTGGACACCACCATCCACGTAGCTGCTGACTCGACCCGCAATTTATGTTTCGAAGCGCTGTCCGACTTGATCTCCTCCGTCCATTCGATACACGCTTGATCAAATGGCTCCCCTTCATCGTCCCCGATTGAATGATCCCATGACCATCCACATTAAAACCCTAAGATCTCAGCCTAAACTCAACCATATCGCTTCAGGTTTGATTCTATGGACTCATTTAAGTGAGATGAACACATCCATATGGTAATCAAGCAATCAAATTAACTCTAAGCAAATAGAGAATTGAAATAGGCTCAAAAGGAGGTGAGGTTTTATACCTTTGCTCTGAGAAGTGAGGCTTCAATCAGAGGGTTTTGGCATGTTCGTTGGGGTCCAAGGAGGCTAGGGATTGAGTCCCTGGTCTTGGTATTAGGCCTAGGTGTGAATTCAACCAAGCCTGAATTCGGGTGTTGGTCTAGAGCTATGCTAGAG
This sequence comes from Phalaenopsis hybrid cultivar, assembly GCA_002079205.1. Lineage (NCBI taxonomy): Eukaryota > Viridiplantae > Streptophyta > Magnoliopsida > Asparagales > Orchidaceae > Phalaenopsis > Phalaenopsis hybrid cultivar. The sequence goes on from JXCR01131746.1 coordinate 8,632, forward strand.
GCTTTGTGGAAGGGGGATTTGATAAGGCTTTAGCTTCTTTCACTATTATGAAGGTGTGGGTGAAGTTAATTTGGGTTTGGTGGACTGTGGAGGTGTAATGGGTTCTGTCCTGGTTTCTGACAAGGTTTCAAGCTCAAAATTGAGCTCCAACAGTGGGGATTGGTGGGGGAAAATAGTTGAAATGCACTGAGGGGATCTTAGGGAAGTTCTGTGAGAAGTTTGGAGAGGTCTCTCTAAGAAAATTTTAGCACACCTCCAATGGCTGTGGAGTGAGTTTTTAGAAAAATAACCATGGGGTGGCTCTCACGGCACAAGTTTGGGTGCCTTGTGGTGCTTAGGTGGAGGGCAGAGGAGCTCCATCAATTAATTTGGCTGAGGTAGCCACTAGGTTTGATTTGGGTGTGGTGCCATGGGGGTGGCTTTTAGTTTTGAGCTTTTCCAGCCACTAGGCTGGCCGACCGGCTAGGGGGAGGTGGCTAGGAGCTCAGGGAGCCCAGGGGAATATGTCACAGCAATTTAGTGCAATAATACCTAATTTTGGTAAGGATATCTTTAGCAGATTCATTTTTGGAAATAAGATCCCTTAATTTGGGGGACCTTTGATCCATGGCTTGATTTAGGTGATTTGATGGTGTTTGGACTGGTCACTAGGTCCAACTAATGGTTGTGGTGGAGTTAATTTGGTGACTTTAAGGTGGTTAAGTCACATTTAGTGCATGGGTTCAATGTGGGTGCAAATAACCAAATCTTGGGCTTTGTATAGATTAGCCATACCAATTGGCCCAAATAAATGTTGCATTTGGTGTAGATGATCATAAGGAACAACTTTGGTGAAGGATAAAGTGGTTTTGAGCTCAATCGAAGGGTCAATTTGAGGGAATTTTGAATTTTAATCAATTTGGTCATGTTGGGCTAGGCTTGGGTCTAGCTTGGGATAGCCTTGGGCTAAGTCCAAATTAATTATTGTAAATGGTCAATAGTGACCCTATGAAGAGTTTTCAACATGAATTGGGTGCCAATTTTGGGGTTAAGGCAATCATATTGGTGAAATTTGGGGACTTAGCCAATTTGGGGCAAATTTGGGGCTTTTGGACTTAGGTTGAAATCAAATGAAATTGAGGTCTCACAAAGGCTAATTGAAGGTAAATTTTGATGTATGGGGATGTTATGAAGATTTTTCAACCCGAATTGTGGTCAATTGAGTGGGCTATGGGTTTAATTTGGTGAAACCAAGTCATGGGGCCAAAATTGAGGTTTTGATCTAAATCAAAATTAGGTTCAAATCATGGACCAATTGAGCTAGTATTTGGTCTAGATTGGTCATAAAAAGAGTGAATTTAAGTTTAGAATTGAAATTGGGGCAAATTGAGACCAATTGGCTAGACATTTGGAGTGATTTGGGGAAAATATTGGCCTTTGAAGGGCAATTTGGGGGTTTTGATCAAATATGATTAAATTGTCTAAATTGGGTCATGTGATAGTCGAGAAGAATGAAATTGGTTATATTTGGGAGGTTTTGGGAATTTTTGGGATTTTTTGGAATTTTGGGAATTTTGGGCTAAAGAGGGGTATTTTGGTAATTTGGCCAATTTGGGGATTTTGGGTAGTTTGGGGTTTTGAAGGTGTTTGAAATGATTTTTGAACCAAGTTGGGTATTTTGAGTAAATTTGGGAATTTTGGCCAAATTTGGGTCCCAAGGGTATCTAGGTAATTTGGGGGAGTTTAGGGGCAAAAGGCTAGGTTGTGTATCTTAGTAGAGTTGGAGTACCAACCACCATTAATAAGTCATGAACCAATAGAAACCCCATTTTGGGTCCTCTATGTAGTGGTCTTAGTCAAACCCTAGTATAGGGCTAATGAGTTTAGGGGACCACCTACAGGAATCTCCCAAAAGTATAAAGGGACAAGAACCTAGCAATTCTGGGTTTAGGATAGTGAGTGATTGTGAGTATAAATGATTGCAAGTGAGTGCCTTAGCCCTAGACCAACAACCAGGGTCAATCCTAAGGTCCAACAGTCCTAAGGGTGACTCATCTTGAGTTCCCCCATAATGATCCCACCTACTAAGTGCTAGAGGTTAGGACCAATATGTGGAACTTCAAGTTGAGTAAAGAGGAGTGTAGAATTTATAATGGCGAGGGTTCCATGTCTAATTTTCTAAGAATAGTCAATAGAAAAGTCCTATGGCTAGACCTTAGGCTACTAAAGAGGAAAAATAAACCTCAACCAAAAGTGAGGTCAACATTATACTAAATATCTCAAATCCAGAATTAATATTTATTATTAAAAACTTTTACTTAAGTTTACTATATTATTTATAAACTCAAAAATATAGTTATCTCAAGCTATCCCTACATACCACAGGTTATATTAAAATAATTTTTGAAAATATATTTTACTTAGGACAAATAAGATTCAATTTTTTTTCTTAAATAAATTTTCTTCCTTCTCCCAAACTTAAATTTTAAATTAGTTTAGAACACCTTAGTTTATAATAAGCACAAAGAAGGAGAAAAAATTAAAATTTCTAAGTAAGAGAATAGTACAGGTATAATAAAAATAGGTGCTGAGTAGTAGACAATTTCAATTAATATAAGTATATCATGAAAAGCTTGCAAATATAAAACTCTACTCTAACACATATCTTATACTAAATAAAAGAATAACAAAAGTATTAGTATTAAAAAAAATAAAATTACACCATGAAATCCTAAATAGTCATACATCAGAAGTATAAACATAGGAAATGATAAACAGATCTACAACAGAAAAGTAAGAAAGCCTAGTCATCTCCTTCAACATCATCATCATCATCAAAATCAAATGATATATTTTCATCCATAGATTTTGGGCCTGCATAAGGAGTAAATTGAGGGAAAGTAGAAAACTCAACTGACTGATTGCCTTTCATGAATTTCACTAAGGCCTCGTCATAATCTGCATCATAACCACTCTTTCTCCGAACACAATCTACTATGTGATCAAATTATATCTCCATATCTTTCATATGGTTCTGCATCATAAACAATTAGTTCAAGTCCTCTAAATATCTCTCACTCAACACATCCCAAAATCTAGATGGAGGTTCAGTAGTAGTGGAAGTAGAAGGTCTAGAAGAAGAAGGTCTATAAGTTGTAGTAGAAGGTGCATCATGAGCTCTATCTCTAGGTCGTCCATACACACCTACATTGGCTTTTCCAATGAGCTTGAGTGGCTTCAACTGCTCCTCCCAATCTTAAAACTTTACTCTAGAGTCTTTGCAAATAGTAAATATCAAAGAAGGAAAACCAAGACCTGAAGTAGTATCAGCTCTAGCATAAGAACTAATAGTTTCATAAATAAGAGAACCAACATCTATAGTTTCATCTCTTGAATGCAATAGTTTAATATGGATCTTTCTCTTGTTACCTCACTTAAATGATCTAAAGGAAGGAGACGAGTAGAAATAAAATAAAGTCAGGCCTTTGAGGTGGCACTGATATTGGATGAAGAAAAATTTACCTTACGATCATTCTGAAACTTCCAAGTTCCACGTCCATCAGTCAAATATGCAATGATCTAATCTAAATCTACTTCAATGGAGTGTACTCTGAATTAAAACATTTAGTAGCAGGTGGTAGACCATATACCACATTGATTCACTTAGCTGTGAACTCTACTCCTTCTCCTCAAACAAAGACCTCATCATCAGCTGCTTCAGGTAAGTTCACATAAAACACTTGCACAACAACAATGAAAGCAATATCAGTAAAATAACAAAAGATTTCCCATTTTCAAACCACAATAACATTTTCAATAGCTCCACTGAGTCTGTGAGAGCTTGACTTTGTAATAAATTTTCTCGAAGATGCAAATTTTTTGTAATGAATTTTTTCTTTTATGTTGACGAATTTGGCATTGTCAATAGTTTTCTTTCCCTTTCCCTGCTTCTTCTTAGGAGCCATCTAAAAATTTGAAGAAAAATTTCTAATAAATTTTAAAATTAAGATAAAAGCCTTCCTACAAACTTTTTCAAACTAATAAAGCTTAAATCCATGGATTTTTCACCACTTAACCAAATATAGTTACGAATTTCTGTTTCCATACAATGTATAAAAAATCAATGGTGAAATTGCAAAATAACTATGCTAAAATGTAGATCTAACCTCAAGAAGATGAAATCTGGTGGTATTAAGTCCAAAATCTTGAAGATTTGAGCATAAGGAGGAGCTCTAAAATCAATTTTCATGAGAGGAGGAAGAAGATTAAGCTTATGCATAGGAAATGGTGTTGGTTTGGTTTAAATCATGAAAATATTTAGTTTTGGCTAGTTCAGTTGAATCAGCGCCTAGGTGCCAAGCTCTGCTGAAGTATGGCGTGTAGGCTCAATTCTGGCACTTAGGCGCCAAACCCGAAATTTTCTTTTTTTTGTTTTTAAATGTAACACAGCAAGACTAAAGCTTTTAAACCAAAATTTTTGATTAATTTATCATCAAAATTTATATTTATAATCTTTCCAACATCTTCTATCTTCTAATTGTTTAATCATGATTTATGATCCAAATTTGAGTCCACCATTGTAACACAAGTTTTTCGAAACACATATATTCATTAACATCCACCAAGCCATAATACAACATACACTAAAATAGTTTAGAACACTAAAAATTAAGAGCACACAGGCACACAATCAACTACTAGATTAAGTAGCACACAAAACATCCTTTACTAAAGTTGACACAAACATGAAACATAAACAATAGAATCCTTCCAATGATCAGCCCTTTTTGACCTCATTCTCGCCACCCTTTTCACATGCCAAATAGCTGTGATCAAATGTGTGGAAGAAAGGAGCATGAGGAAATTCCATAGACATTTTTTCGTCAATCGAATTGTTCATACAATACAAAGTTAGCTGATAAACCTGTTAGCACGCCATGTAATTGAATTGGAGTTCCATCTGCCACTCCAAATACTCATATTGATGATATATTTCATGTATCTTGTTGTGTAGAATTGACATCTCCTCCTCAATCTTCCCCAACTTGCTCGTCATTATTTCCAAACTAAGTGCTAAAACCCATTAAAACAAGTTTGGGCATCATTGTGCACAAACTTATCTCCGATGGACATACCATTATTTCTATTCTCCATAGAAGCAGGTGAATGGAAGCAAGATGTAAAACTCCCTCTATATTTCTTCTCTTTGGTCTAATTTTCAAGGTTTTGATGATTGTGGATGAATGTAGGGTAGTTTAAAAGGAAAGAAATGGAGAAAACTGATTGGGGGCAGTTTTCCTTAAGTTCATAAAATGTAGCACCTAGGCATCAACTTCACATGACTCTAGCGCTTAGGTGCTAGTGCCCTAGTGAACACCGATTCACATATTGTCGAATTTCTTTAAATTTCAATCATGTTTAATACCTTAAAGAGTATTTAAAAATGCTACTATAGCAAAGGATGGTCACAATACTACAAAAGTAACGAACATTAATCAAATCACACATAGATTATGGGCTGCCTCCCATAAAGCGCTTGGTTTAACATCATCAGGCCGACATATCCAAATGTTTTACTCGGACTGATCTAGCATCAAAGTTTCTTTATAATAGGGCTTGTTTTCTCCAATGTAAGGTTTCAACCTATGTCCATTTACTTTAATTATATGTTTAGTTTTTGGATCTTTAATATCTACAGCCCAATAAGGATAAAATTTTATCACAATACATGGCCCCATCCACCTGGACTTAAGTTTTCCAGGAAATAATTTCAATCGAGTATTGTGTAATAAAACTTCTTGTCCAGACTCAAAATTCTTTCTTAAAATCTTTCGATCATGCCAAATTTTCATATTTTCTTTATAAATTCTAGCATTTTCATAAGATGCATTCATAATTTCCTCAAGCTTATTTAATTGCAATAATCATTTTTCTCCAACATCCATTAAATTATAATTAAATTCTTTTTTGTCCTAGTAAGCCTTATGCGCAAACTCAACTATTAAATGACAAGCTTTTCCAAATATGAGCCTATATGGAGACATTCCTATAGGAGTTCTATAAGAAGTCCTATAAACCCATAATACAAAATCAAGTCTATTAGACCAATCAGTTATATTAGAATTTATAGTTTTCTCCAAAACTCTTGTAATTTCACGATTTGATACCTCTACTAATCCGCTGGTCTGAGGGTGATAAGCTGTGGCTATCCTATGTTTAATTCCATATTTTCTAAGTAATGTGTCAATTCTAAAGTTCTTAAAGTGACTTTCCCCATCAGTAATGATCACTCTTGGCATTTCAAATCTTGTAAAAATATTTTTGTTTAAAAATTTTGCAACACTTAGAGCATCACAATAAGGCAAAGCTATCACTTCAATCCAGTTAAACACATAGTCCACAACTAATAAGATATAAATCTTTCCTGAAGATGGTACAAATGGTCCCATAAAATTTAAAACCCACACATAAAAAACTTCAACTTCTAAAGTAAAATTTAGGGGCATTTCATCTCTTTTAGGAATATTGCCTACTATTTGACATTGATCACAAGTTTTCACATAATTATTAGCATCTTTAAACAATGTAGGCCAATAAAATTTTGAGTGTAAAATTTTAAATGCAGTCTTATCTATTCTAAAGTATCCCCAAAATTAAGATTTATGACATTTTTGTATAATTTCTAGGGTTTCAATAATCGTTACACATCTTTGAATGACTGAATCTCAACATCTTTTATATAAATAAGGGCCATCCTAAAAGTAAAATCTTGCATCATACATAAATTTATTTTTTTGTTGGCTTGTTAGTCCTTATGGTAGAATATTACTAACTAAGCAATTAATTATATCAGCATATCACAGTATATTCCACTCAACAATAGCATAAAGTTGTTTATCAGAAAAATTTTTATTTATGTCATCCTCCTTGTTCTTTTCATTTCGATGTTCAAGTCTTGACAAATGATCGGCAATTTGATTATCAACACCTTTCCTATCCACTATCTGAAAATCAAATTCTTGCAAAACTAGGACCCATCTAATTAATCTTGATTTTGCATACTTCTTTGACATAAGATATTTAATAACAAAATGATCAGAATGCCAATGCATTTAGCTTTAAGTAAATATGGTCAAAATATATCAGAAGCATATACTATTGCCAACAGCTCTTTTTCAGTTGTTGGGTAATTAATTTGAGCTTCATTAAGAGTTTTGCTAGCATAATATATAACTTTAAAAATCTTATCATATATTTGTTCAAAAATAGCTCCAATATTGTAATCACTTGCATCACACATTAATTCAAATGGTTTTTCCTATTTAGGTGAAACAATGATAGGTGTAGTAATTAATTTTTCCTTTAATAAATTGAAGGCTTTTAGATAATCATCATTAAAATCAAAGTTAGTATCTTCTTCTAAAAAATAACATAGAGGCTTAGCAATTCTAGAAAAGTCTTTAATATACCTCCTATAAAATCCAACATGTCCTAGAAAACTTCTTATTGTTGTTACTGAATTAGGAGGTTGTAATTCAGCAATAACTTGAATTTTTGCTTCGTCAACTTCCATGACATTTTTAGAAATTTTATGTCCCAATAGAATCCCTCCTGTGATCATAAATTAACATTTTCTCAATTGAGAAATAAATTTGTTTCTTCACGACATTTTAAATCCTTTTCTAAATGATCTAAACAAGTATCAAAAGAGGTTCCAAAAATTGAGAAATCATCCATAAAAACTTCAATTCCTTTCTCAACTAGGTCATAGAAAATAAAAATCATACACCTTTGGAAAGTTGCAGGTGCATTACATAAACCAAAAGACATTCTTTTAAAAACAAGAGCCCCATAAGGGCTTGTAATTGTAGCCTGTTCTTGATCCTCTAAAGCAATAGATTTTTTGGTGGTAACCAGAATGTCCATCCAAAAAGAAAAAAATGTTGGTGTACAACTAGTCTATCCAACATTTGGTCCAAGAAAGGTAAAGGAAAGTGATCCTTTCTAGTGGTAGTATTTAATTTTCTATAGTTAATGCAAATTTGTCATTCAGTAACTTGTCTTATTAGAATTAATTCATTCTTTTCATTTACAACTACAGTCACTCCTTTCTTAGGAACACAATAAATACAACTAACCCATGCACTATTAAATATAAGTTAAATAATTCCAACATCTTACCACTTTAAAATTTCTTTCTTTACCACTTCTTTCATTATTGGATTTAATCTTCTTTGAGGGTCAGCCCTAGGTTTATAATTTTTTTCTATTAAAATTCTATGCATGCATATTGAAGGACTGATTCCTTTAATATCAGCTATTGTCCATCCAAAAGCTTATTTTATCATTTCTTAATTTCTCCAATAAATTTTCTTCTTGATCTTTAGTTAACTCTTAGAATATTATCATAGGTAAAGTTAATGAAGTTCCTAGGAATGCATACTTTAAATGTGCAGGAAGTAATATCATTTAAAGTTCATGAGGTTTTTCAATTAAAAGGGATTAGAGTACTATTTTATGTAGTGTTAAAAATCTCAAAGTTTTCCTGAACTTAATTAGTATCCTCAACATTTATCTCTAAAAATTTTTCTTTAAAATCACTTAATTTCACTATCTAATCCTTCTCGATCTACTATCACATCATTTTTTTCCTTAGAAATGACTTCACTTTTTTCTTGGTAATGTTTAACAATCATATAATAAATAATATCCATTCTATAACATTTTTCTTTAGAACATTAAATGTTACTTTCTGGTTATTAAATGTCATGGTCAACTCTCCTATCTGTACATCAATCATAGCATGTCCGATAGTATAAAAATGTCTCCCCAAAATAAAAGGAATTTATTTATCTTCTTCCATTTCGAGCACAATGAAATCTGTAGGGAAGATAAATTTACCCACCTTAATAAGTACATCTTCTATAACCCCTTTATAATAGGTGATAGATCAATCAACTAACTGAAGGGTTATAGTAGTGGGAGAAATCTCTCCTAAGTCCAACCTATGAAAAATGGATAAAGGCATGAGATTAATGCTAGCTACTAAATTACATAAGGCTTTTCAATAAAATTTTTCTTCAATCACACAGGGTATAGTAAAGCTACCAGGGTCTCTAAGCTTTTGAGGAAGCTACTTTTGAATTATTGCACTACATTCTTCACTAAGTGCAAAAGTCTCATAAGCTTCAAACTTCTTTTTTGTTAAATATATCTTTAAAAAATTTAAAAGAACTCGACATTTGTTCTAAAGCTTCTTGTCGGCACTATTTTTGGTGTGGGGTTTGCCCATAAGAAGCTGTCGGTCATCGGAATTGAAATAACGTTCCCCGCTTCTGAAGGACGTTTTAAAAATTTTATTTTTGAAAAAGATGAAGTCAACCTGACCCCATAATTTTCATAGTTTAGATGAAAGAGCGCTTTACCTCAAATCCTGTATCTATNGGGTTTTAAAATCAACTCTAGAGTCTAGGATGAGTGAAGGTAAGGCTCATTTGACCATACCAAGCTCAATTGGTTTGGATTTGACCATAAGTCTAAGAAGGTGAATATGACCAAATCTTATGTTTGGACTAGGTTAGACATGTCAATTGGCCCAATTAAATATGACATTTGGTGTAAGAGAACATGAGGAACAACTTTCATGAAGGTTTAAAGTCATTTTGAGGTCAATTGGTTAATTAATTTGGTGGATTTTTTATTTTTGACCCATTTTAAGCATGTTGGGCTAAGTTTGGGTCAAACTTGGGCTACCCAGGGGCTAAGTCCAAATTGATTATTGTGTTTGGTGTAAAACATCATGATGAACAACTTTCATGAAGGATGAAAGTCATTTTGAAATCAATTTGGTAGTGAATTTAGTGGATTTTGNATAAGGACATTTCAAAGATATCAGACTAAGAAGTGTGAAGGGGAATTGGTTCAAATTTGGAACATTTTGTTTTGGAGTCCAAAGGAGGAAACACTAGAGAATGTCACGGATCCGAAGGAGAATTTCAGTGACTTCCCAAGCTATCTTATTATTTGGCTTCAATTTAGGAGAAATCATTTAGATGTTTCATCTGCAATTTTTTTATTTAATAGGATTTACATTTGTGTGAAGCAATCAGCACAAATAACCTTGAAGATGCTACAATTTTTTTTATTTATTAGGATTTACATTTGTGTGAAGCAATCAACACAAATAATCTTGAAGATGTGAGGATTTAAGTCGTGACAAATGACTACCTCGGAATCTTAAGGCGAGTTAGGGCTTAGATTGTACAACAGAATTGTACAAATGCCTAAAAGATGTGTTTGAGGATTTATGTTGCACTAGGCAAACAACCTTGATATCTTATGGCTTTATTATTTAAAGCTAAGGAAGGGATGTATTAGTGTAGATCCTCATGCTGTTGAAGATGGCCGGGCTGCCCACCATGTAAGCTCCAAGCTNTTTGCTCTACTCTCCTATGACTTGGTAAGTTGGTTTAGCCTAACTTTGGCTTGATAGGTCGGTTCGATCAGCTTGTTGGGTTAGCGTAGACGGTTGGTTGATTCAATTGACTTAAGATTGATGAGATTCACTTAGTTGGCTAGACTTAACTGATTTGTCGGTCTAGTTTGATTGTTGACTCTCAGTTCCTAGATGAGATCATTCTGTCGATAAAGCAAGACTGGAGAATTGAGCAGAGAGTGGATCATTGTAATTTGATAGATAGTTTATTACTTAATGATGTAGGCTCTTCGAGACGATTGTGAAGCTCTGTTGTATTTTTAACGAGGAACCTTGGAGGCTTCTGTGGAATAAGTGATGGTGGCGAGGATCTAATTTTTTTCTCAATTTGATCTATTTTCCAAGCCTAAATAGCCCGAACGTTCTTTTCGTCATCCTCCTAGCCTGGTTGTCTTTTATCATTGGCTCTGATGGTTGTATCCAATGAGATAAGGTTTCTTGGTCTTCTGTCGATGAGTATTTCTTATTATGTTTCCTTCATTTTAGATCATTGGATCTCTTCGGGATTCATGCTAACGCATTCTTTATATATATATGAAGGATGATTTACATTGGTAATGTTTCATATTTATATAAAAAAATTATTTAAAATTTTTAATAATTTATATAACATATAAAAATGATTTTCAATTAAACTTAATGATCATGCATAATTCATGTTTAACTTGATAAATTAACAAGCAAAACATAACAAGATATTTGACTTTTGCTTAGGAATAATAGAGTTCGCTAAGCTCTTTCACACCTTTTTAAGCATCTTATAATTGATGAAATATTTCTCAAAACCAATTAAATTATTGCTTTCCTAATTTTTTAGAAAGTTGGACTATTTCATTGTTTGGACTTGAAAATATATATTTAAATTTAATGAATTTATTAGATGCTGTTACCCATCAATGTTTATTTTAAACCTAGCTATAACGCACAAATAATATATCTTATTTAAATCATAAAATAGCTAATTATAAATTAATTTCTTGTATATCACTGAACAAATGAGCCTTTTTTAATATAAATTAATCAGCTTTCCTTGTGCCCGCTGACATACTTGTTTGAATTTAAAATATGACATTTTATTTACAAATTGCATGATTCACTTAAGATAAGATACTTTATTTAGTTGGATGAAAAATTGTATTTCTTGAAGAGTATCTTTTATTTATTTGTTGTTATGAATTACGAAATATGTCTTATGATTTGTTTGAAGCAGCTACAGTTTATTAAGAAACAGCTGTGAAGTTGCTGAAGAATAATCTAATATTACAAAAAGCTGTAGCGGCTATAATAAATTTTTTTTTTATTGAAAAATTCAAACCGCAGTTGTCACAGCACTTAGCGTCTGTTTGGGGCAGCTTGTGTATTTCAAGATAAGCTGTTTATCCTAGAACGCGGCCCGCAGGCCGGCTGCGGGAGTCGACCAGCGGGCTGCGTTTAGTATAAAAACTCAAACGCAGTTTTGGATAAGCTGACGAAACGCACAAACCAAACGGTACGGCGGCGTTCCGCACTTATAAGCTGCCTCAAACAGACCCTTAGTCAGGACCAATGAGAAAACACTAATTTTAACGGCACCAAAAGCTGTCAAAATGCAGTTTATCCAAACAAAAAATTAGTCACTAAAAAAGTTATTTATGAGTACATAAATACAAGGAATCGAACGCAGTTTACAATAATTGTCAATTACATCCTATGAACATTTATTTAATTTGCGACGTTATCTAAGAATTATGGCGTATATTTTTACATTAGCCGTGGCAGCCTTCCAATTTCGAGTCAAAAAATAACAATGTTTTTTATGGGACGGCGCAATTTGATATTTAGGCAACATTTTTTTATGCATGCCATGACAATTAAATTAATTAAAAGGGTTTTACTTTGGCCTATTACACTTATTAGTTAATCATTTATTTGGCATTGTCCAATAATTCTCTTATCAATGGATGGCGCATATCAAGGCACAAAATGATGTGTTTGTTATTGATAATAACAATGGCTAATTTCATATTAATTTGGATACTAATCAATTTTGGAAAATATTCTAATTATATTTTATGTTTTGCCACCATTATTTTTATTATTTTATGTTTTGAATCCTTAGATCTTAGATGAACACAAAGTTTGGATCACCTTCCATTATCATTTCATGTCAAAAAAGTTTGTACTCATTTCCTTTAATTGATCATTTTGGCATTTTTCAAATTTTTCTAACACTTCTAGTTTTGGATTGTTAGGTTTATCTCAACTCCATTAATTGAACTTTTAAATATTTTTCAAATTTCTTCTAAATTCTAAAGTGATTATTTTAGTATCTTTGTTTGGGTGAAAGACTAATCATCATTCGATTGACAACACTAATGTTTTTGGTTTGTCATTAAACCNGATTGAACTTTTAAATATTTTTAAAATTTCTTCTAAATTCTAAAGTGATTATTTTACTATCTTTGTTTGGGTGAAAGACTAATCATCATTCGATTGACAACACTAATGTTTTTGGTTTGTCATTAAACCNATTTGCAGGGCAGTTACCCTCCCTGTAGATGAAAGATAATTGGATAGAGGAGGAGATCCTCAGAGCCTTGATTTTCTTAAGCCAATGAGCAATGCGCCAAGGATAAGAGTTTTCCACAGTAAGAGTCTTCAAAAGTGAGGTTGAGTCAATTTCCATCAATAAGTCTCCCCAATTTTAAAGGAAAACTAATTTAATAGTCCAAAAGATAGCAACCAACTCAAACTGCTTAACCCTCCCTTTGATGAGAGGGACCCTGAGATAATTAAAGGGAAGGGAAGCAATAGAGAACCCAATAACTTTGTTGCACCCACTGTTTAAGGTGATCATTTATTCTGCAGCTAAATAACAAGGTGCATTTGGTAGGACTAAACTCCATACCAGAACACAGTTGGAATACCTCAAGACTATGCAAAATTTCTTGAAAATAGGTTTAGTGGCCCTGGAAAAATAATTATATCATCTGCATACAAAAGATGACTAATAGGCATATTGAACTTATGATGAAACATAATTGCTGCATTTGACAGAGTAGTGTTGTCTAGTAGCCTAGAGAAGTAGTCTATAGCCAAAACAAAGAGAGTGGGAGAGAGTGGATCACCTTGTTTAAGTCCTCTTTTAGCAGTGAAGAACCCATGAGCCCTGCCATTGCAAAGAATAAAGTTACCATTGCCCTTTAGCCACCTGGATATAAGCTCACAGAAGGAGGTGGAAAACCCCTGGCCCTTAAAGTATTCAATATGAAATCCCAATTAATGGTGTCATAAGATTTCCTAACATCAAGTTTATAAATTAAATTCTCATCTCTACAAGGCCTATCAATGTCAGTTAGCAGCTTATGAGCCAATAAGGCACTGTCACAGATACATCTCCCAGTAATGAGAGCAACTGTGTTAGGCCTGATTAGCTTAGATAGATGAGACTTCAGTCTATTCACTAAAATCTTACTAATGATTTTGCTGAAGATAGTTGTGAGGGATATTGGTCAGAAGTGCTGCCATTGAGAGTTTTCAGTTGATTTAGGAACCAAAATGATATTAGAAGCAGTGAAATAATTGGGGAGAACATTCCCCCTAAAGAAAGACTAAATAGATTTAACGACATCTGTTTTGACAATGGGCCAACACTTCTTGTAGAAATCTGATGAGTAACCATTAGGCTTAACAATTTTATCAGGATCAATCCTGTGAAGGGCACCCAAAATTTCCTCTTCAGTGGGAGCATCTGCTAACTGTAGTGAATTGACATAAGTAGCCTCCTCCTAAAATAAAGAAGCATCAATTTAGACTGTGGAAGTGGTAGGTAAGTTAGGAATTCCTTAGAAATACTGCACATCATCATTTTCATTGGTTGTGTCATCATGAAGCCTGATATCTTGAGAATTCACTATACTATGAATAATATTACACTTCCTCCTATACTTGACGCAAGCATGATAATAACTGTTGTTCCTGTCTCCATCTGTAAATTTACTAATGACAACCTTTTGTTTGAGGAAACTCTCTAACTAGGAAGTAGTAGAAAGGACTTTTTGAGTAGCTGCAAAGACGGAGGCTTCATCCACAGGGCTGGCATTTTCTAACTGAACCAGCTCTTGCTCAGCTTGATCTACCAACCTGTAGATTGATGCGAAGCTTGTTGTGTGTTTCTTGTGTAAATATTTTTCAACATTTTAAAACACACATGCAACACTAATAATAAATATTCAATTCAATCCCAATAAAAATAAATTTAGTAAAAATAATTTTATCTTTTATAATCTTTAAACAACTGAACCCAAAATAATAATGCAAGTATACGTATCGCTCAAATAATAAAGGGCTCTAATGGAGTCTTAGTATTGATCCCACAAGTTGGAAATTCTTATGGCTATAATATAAAACACAAAATTCAAACTACAAAACTTAAGTATGAAATTTAAATCTAAAGTAGTTGAGTGTATGCTAAATAAAATATAATTAAAAGAACAAAGTTAACTAAACTATTTGCTAAACTTCAAAAGTAAACTTATAAAACTAAACAAAGTTTCTGTGATGAAGAGCTCAAATTTAAGAAATCATCCTTCCCCTTTATAATGGGTATATGTATTGTGAATAATTAAAATAATTTAAAGAAAACATATAAATTGTATTGTGCCAAATAGGAGCAATCCTATTCCTTACCCTCTTTCAAGTGTATAAAGAACATTGACTAATCCTGAGTTTAGTCCTTTATTCTATGGTTAGGTTGGGAGGATACTGACTCTCACTCCAAAGCTCCTGCTTCTCCCTTGCTTGAGGGCTAACAATCCTGCATTAGTTTCCATTCAACTGGACCAAGTTGGGGATTTTAATCTGTCACCTTAAAATCTCCAATTCTGCATCCAACAAAGTATATTTCTCTATTTATTTGCATTCAACCCCATGGATTACATTCTAACCCATAGAATTGAATGTGCTTCTCACCATGCTGTAAAAATAATAGCCCTTCAGATCATATATTTCTCAACACATTTTTACATTTCACTTTGTTAGATTAAAAAGTAAATGAAGATCATAGTTTAAATCATCACAACTTATTGACATTTAAAATTATATAAAATAAAATCAATTCTTCAAAAAACTATATCTCAGAGTAGGAAGAAGGATAAAGAAGATTGCTAGAATTCATGGCAAGGAAACAACAAAACACGGATTTCATGTATAAAAACAAGTTTACAAATCAAAGAAATAAAAGACAACTTATCTCACACTCCTTTCCAAACAAATGCCTATAATTTCTCTTTAAGCACTTTCCCTCTTTGCAAGCACTCTCAATTCTCTCTTGGAAATGTAATGAAGAAGAAATCACTCACTTTCCTCTCCTCTTATAGCCCTAGAAGAAAATCTCTAAGTCCCTCATTCTCTCACTTGCCTCTCGCCTCTCTCTTCTCTTGCCACCAAACCAAACTNAATGTAAACACTCACTTTCCTCTCCTCTTATAGCCCTAAAAGAAAATCTCTAAGTCCCTCATTCTCTCACTTGCCTCTCGCCTCTCTCTTCTCTTGCCACCAAACCAAACTTTATCCCTAAAATCTTCTCCTTTTAATTAGTGGCTTCCTCCTCTAAAAAAGAATTCAAAATTCTCTCCCAAATTCTCTCTAGAAGTCACACATTTTGAATCCCAAAAGACATGTCCATTCATTCAAAAGACATATCCCTTCATTAAAGTGCTTTTCATAGTGTCTAGATGCATNCATTGTCGAGATGCTTAGTTTAAATATAATTTTTTTGATGTCATAGCTTGGATGATCCTTAATTTGAATTTGGAAGATCTTGTAGACAGTGCCAACTAGTATCAGCCAACCAACTTGCCTAGCGTAGGAAACCAAAACGCTATGGTGACATCGCAAAGTTGTTCAATCAAAAGGTGTATGGCCGGGCCAACCGATATCCTTTGGCCAATCGTATCATCCAGTGTCTGCCAATAGATTGCGTTGAACAATACTGGGGGGCCCAATCAAACCAGCCTCATGTTGGCGACCAAAACCCACAACACCCAGTAAAAGAAACTATTAAGGCTAGTTAATGAAGAAATGAAAAAGGGTTTTGAAGAATCTCACCACCGCAAATGTTGATTGGAATCCTAAGCTTGTGTCCCTTAAGAAGCTCTTCTAACAATAGGAGAGAAGCTCAACAAAGTTCTCCAAAGTAACAAGGAGAGATTGTCAGAGTTCGTTGGAGTTTCACCTTCACCGATATAGGAGGAAGCTCTCCTTCTAAAGGAGAGATCGTGAGCTCGTCGGAGTCACCCTTCCCCCCAAGATAAGATGAAGCTTTCCTACTCGTACACCCCGAATAGTTTGCCAGAGAATGACGAAGTCACCAGAGAAGAGGAAGAATGGTGAGGAAGAACAATGAGAGGAAGGGGACCAACTCCTTGGCTCTGTTCTTGAGGCAGATGAAGAGTCTTCCCAAAATCACATTGTACGAGAGATTTTCTCTATGACACCTCCAATATCTCCAAGGGAAGAAGAGGCTCTCACACTCTCCATTGTGTTCTCTCAAGTGCTCTTTAAGAAAGCTTTTCTNGTGAGCTTTGAGAGGAGGCCACAAAATTTTATATTGAGCTTGAACCTTTGGCAAGTCAGAAAAAATGTCTCAGTGAAGTTTTCTTGAATTGCAGTGTTTGAGAGGGGAGAGAGAGAGAGAGGAACTTTGGGAAAATATTTTAGATCNATGAGCCTTGAGAGGAGGCCACAAAATTTTATATTGAGCTTGAACCTTTGGCAAGTCAGAAAAAATATCTCAGAGAAGTTTTCTTGAATTGCAGTGTTTGAGAGGGGAGAGAGAGAGAGAGGAACTTTGGGAAAATATTTTAGATCTCCTCCACTCTTGAATTCCTTTTTATACAAAAAGAAGAAAAATATAAAACATGTTTAGCACAATACAAAACCCATCCATAATATCTTAATAAAAAGACTGTGACTTAGATGTCAAGCGACACTTATATAGAAGAATGGATTTGCATCCTGACTAGTAATGATGACTATTTATAGTAGTTGTCCTCCCCCAGAAGGGCTAGGTTACCTCTACAGAAGAAATGAAATTTAACTACTTCAGCAGGTGAGCTTGATTCAGCCATTTAAACAAGNTGACACTTATATAGAAGAATGGATTTGCATCCTGACTAGTAATGATGACTATTTATAGTTGTTGTCCTCCCCCAGAAGGGTTAGGTTACCTCTACAGAAGAAATGAAATTTAACTACTTCAGCAGGTGAGCTTGATTCAGCCATTTAAACAAGTGGATTAAGTGTATTAGTTTTCATGTTAGAGTACGCGAAGAAGACCTATATTTAGGTACATGGATGTATTTCTTTGTATGTGTGCAACTTATTTTAAGTAATATCTATGTATTAAATGTCATCTACACCTCATGAGGGCTATTCTAATTGCCTTTTGTGACTTCATGAATGTTGCATGCTAGAAAAACTTGAATGACAAAGAAATATTTAGCCTTAGGCCAATACAAATTTTCAGCGGGTGCATAAATAGAAATGTAAGAGATAATTAGTATTTTCTTACGTAAGAAAATCTCAGAAAGTAAAAAACTCACAGGGTCTGACAAAGTTAAAAAATCTATTAGAAAATTGAAATTATAGAAGTTCACTCTTCTCTTGGATTAAAGATCATGCAAATACAACAATCTACANAGAGAAGACCTATATTTAGGTACATGGATGTATTTCTCTGTATGTGTGCAACTTATTTTAAGCAATATCTATGCATTAAATGTCATCTACACCTCATGAGGGCTATTCTAATTGCCTTTTGTGACTTCATGAATGTTGCATGCTAAAATAATTTGAATGACAAAGAAATATTTAGCCTTAGGCCAATATAAATTTTCAGCGGGTGCATAAATAGAAATGTAAGAGATAATTAGTTTTTTTTTTACGTAAAAAATTCTCAGAAAGGAAAAAACTCACGGGTCTGACAAAGTCAAAAAATTTATTAGAAAATTGAAATTATAGAAGTTCACTCTTCTCTTGGATTAAAGATCATGCAAATACAACAATCTACAATTGTGGCTATAGAGTTATAATTTGGATAAAACAGACATAATCAAATTTCAATAATTGTAGTTGTTAACTACAATAGACATAATTGGCTACCAATATAATAATTGATTACAAAAGTTATAATTGGTACATACAAAAGTCGTAATTTGTGGTTAATTACAATAGTTGTAGTTAATGACAATAATAGATTGAGTTTGATACAATTATTATAGTCGGTGGCTACAATAATCGTAGCTAGTGGCTACAATGCTTTAGTTTGATAAAATAGTTACAATTGGTGATGACAACAATAGTAGTTGGTTGCAAAAATTGCTAGTGATGGCTAACCATGGCTAGTGGTCGTTCACATGCACATCATAATTTTTAGTTGTTAGCTTCCTTTTTTCTCATTCCACCTTTAAGTGAAGACTGTGGGATTATTTATAATTTTGTAGCCTAAATCTCAAAATCTTCCCTAGGTTGGTTTACATAAAGTCTCTTGATCACATTTAATATTTCAATATTCTAAGTGTTTTAAAAACCTCAAAACTAAATGATNCAATAGTTGTAGTTAATGGCAATAATAGATTTAGTTTGATACAATTATTATAGTCGGTGGCTACAATAATCATAGCTAGTGGCTACAATAGCTTTAGTTTGATAAAATAGTTACAATTGGTGATGACAACAGTAGTAGTTGGCTGCAAAAATTGCTAGTGATGGCTAACCATGGCTGGTGGTCGTTCACATGCACATCATACTTTTTAGTTGTTAGCTTCCTTTCTTCTCATTCCACCTTTAAGTGAAAACTGTGGGATTATTTATAATTTTTTAGCCTAAATCTCAAAATCTTCCCTAGGTTGGTCTACATAAAGTCTCTTGATCACATTTAATATTTCAATATTCTAAGTGTTTTAAAAACCTCAAAACTAAATGATCTTTACATGTTGGATTTCTCTCATTAAGTCGGTTAATTTGACTATAAGCATGCAAAATTTAGAGATTGTTTGACCTTTTGATTTATATGTCAAAGTTTTCAACTATATTTTAAGTGTTTGATCTGGGTTCATCAGAACTTAGAATGGATCACTTTTAATGTCATTAGACATGTATTGTCGAGATGCTTAGTTTAAATATATATTTTTTGAAGTCATAGCATGGATGATCCTTAATTTGAATTTGGAAGATCTTGTAGACAGTGCCAACTAGTATCAGCCAACCAACTTGCCTAGCGTAGGCAACCAAAATGTTATGTTGACATCGCAAAGTTGTTCAATCAAAAGGTGTATGGCCGAGCCAACCGATATCCTTTGGCCAATCGTATCATCCAGTGTCTGAAAATAGATTGCGTTGAACAATACTGGGTGGTCAGTCAAACCAGCCTCATGTTGGCGACCAAAACCCACAACACCTAGTAAAAGAAACTACTAAGGCTAGTTAACGAAGAAATGAAAAAGGGTTTTGAAGAATCTCACCACCGCAAATGTTGATTGGAATCCTAAGCTCGTGTCCCTTAAGAAGCTCTTCTAACAATAGGAGAGAAGCTCAACCAAGTCCTTCTCCAAAGTAACAAGGAGAGATTGTCAGAGTTCGTTGGAGTTTCACCTTCACCGATATAGGAGGAAGCTCTCCTTCCAAAGGAGAGATCGTGAGCTCGTCGGAGTCACCCTTCCCCCCAAGATAAGATGAAGCTTTCCTACCCGTACTCCCCGAAAAGTTTGCTAAAGAAGGACGAAGTCACCAGAGAATAGGAAGAATGGTGAGGAAGAACAATGAGAGGAAGGGCACCAACTCCTTGGCTCTGTTCTTGAGGCAGATGAAGAGTCTTCCCAAAATCACATTGTACTAGAGATTTTCTCTATGACACCTCCAAGATCTCCAAGGGAAGAAGAGGCTCTCACACTCTCCATTGTGTTCTCTCAAGTGCTCTTTAAGAAAGCTTTTCTAAGAACCAGAGAGGAACTTCCCTCTAGATCTCACAAAATCTGGAGAAGATGAAGAAGCTCTCCCTTAACAAATCCATAAACAGGTGGAAGAATGGAAAGGAAGCCCCTACCTTTGGCTACTCCTCCATTTTTTCTGAAATTACATGTGTTTTTTTTTTCTCATTCATGGGCACTACGTGTCCCAAAAATGGGCAGCTTGTCATGTCCAAACTTCTCATGCAATATACCTTGATTATTCCCTTAATCAAGGATTTCTAGCTGCTTAAGGGCATTTTTCGGCATGTTGCGAATAGCTAATGAGAACAAAAATTGGAAAGGCCAGGTGACCCGGCATGGTCATGCACATCAGGCTATCGGGTTGGGCAGCGTGGTCACACCGCTCGAGTGATCTGAAGCTCGTGGGAACCTCAGATTCTGGCATGGTCACGCTCAGGGTGAGGCGTGGCCACACCCAATGCAGTCATGGTCACGCCACGCAGGCCTCTAGAAAAGTTCGTCGGAGGGGATATCAAGGTGCGTGTGACCTCAAAAACATGGATATGAGTAGAACATTGACCTTAGATTTCTGCAGAGGCTGTAAATGTGTCTTAAGACTCAAGAAGGCACTTCACACGCGTGTTGTATATACATGCACACACACTCACAAAAAATGTGCGTAATATATATGTTGAATTCAAAATTTATCTGTGAATAATACTCAAGAAATAGAAGAGGGGAACATGAGAGAGGAGAGAGGAGAGAAGGGAGAGAGAGAGAGAGAAAGAAAAAGTGAAAGAGAGAGAGAACATTTGAATGAGAATGAGACTAGATTAAATGACTAGCTATTTATAAGTAAAGGGGTATAAAGTATACAATTATTGTTTGCTCCTGCTTGAATAAGGGCACCACATTGTATTTTGGCAAAAAATAAATACATGAATGAAATAAATAAATAAATTGATAAATAAAAATATCTAACTTAGCTGCCTCATCAGTCGATTGTCTAAGATCAATGGCCTTTGTGTCGGTCTAGTTCTTTTGGTCGATTTCGCTGAGTTAAGGAAAACAATCAACTATCATTTGCTAACCAGTTGGATGATCCCGAAGAGAGCAATCGATCTACTTGGTCGAGGACAGTAAGTTGGCTTGTTCAAGGACAGTCGATCGGTTTGGTCAAGGAGATTCAGTCGACTTAGCTAAAGATAGTCAGTTGAGTTAACTAAGGATAGTCAGTCGACTTATGAGGCTCCTTAGGACCCAAACTTCATTATGTCTCCTCTGGTTTAACTGTTAGTTGTTGACTCTTTAAGTAAGATTCAATTTGCCAATATGAGACTAGGTTCTATGACATAAGCACATTACCATAATTCGATAGGTAGCCCACCCATGTTATCAGGATAACCACTGGGGGTTTATATGGGTGTCGCGCTAGACACCTGAATAATCTTGACAAGTCTTGAGGTTATCTCTAAGGTGACTCTCAGTGCTGTTTTGGCGAGTCAGACAGGTCATTTTCTTTGATTGAGCAAGCCTTGATCTTTGACTTGAGGGACTTTCATTTGCCAGGTTTTGGACATGGTTTCAGAGGGCCCTGGTTACACACTGGATCACATTGATGTGACATTTGACCTCATATGAGCGATCTTTTTACGACACTTATTTTTCAATCCATAGTTTCTCCTCGATAGTTACACGTCTATCACCTAAAATCAACCTTTTGCATATATATACCACTCAATCTTTCATACCACATAAAAATACACGTATATTTTAACATTTAAAAGGTAAAATACAACTTTTCATGTGCAGATAAGATGTCAAATATGCGACAGTTAAAAGTTTAGTTGTTAAATCCATAAATCTATGGGAATAAAGTTATATGCATGTAAATCTTCTAACAAAATAATAATAATAATAATAATAATAATAATAAAAATAAATAAATAAATAAATAAATAAAAATATAATAAAAAAAGTACAAAACAATCTCAAAACTGTTAAGGCTGCAATAAAAAAACGCCGGTTTGCTCAAATAGGATGACTAATGGCCAAGTCTGACAAAAGGAGCGGCGGAAGCAACGAAGGGCCAGAAAGGACCGCAAAGACTGCGATACCTCCCCAAGCTGCGCGGCTCAAGAAGGCTGGAACTGCACGGTCCAAATCTGCCGGTTTGTTTATCCAGCCCACGCGGTTCAGTTACAGAATCGACACCGGTCCAGGCATAATGGTGCAGGTTACATGTAAATGCCCACGGTACAAAAAGGTTTCAAGTCTACTCGGGAATTTTCAGTTCGGTTTAAATTGGCTTTCCAGTGAGCCGGACCGGCTCAACCGGACTTACGAGTGAACCGCTATTTACGCCGTTTTAGCATGGGCCTAGTCATGGAATATTAAATTGCNCGGAACTGCACGGTCCAAATCTGCCGGTTTCTTTATCCAGCCCACGCGGTCAGTTACAGAATCGACACCGGTCCAGGCATAATGGTGCATGTTACATGTAAATGGCCACGGTACAAAAAGGTTTCAAGTCTACTCGGGAATTTTCAGTTCGGTTTAAATTGGTTTTCCAGTGAGCCGGACCGAGTCAACCGGACTTACGAGTGAACCGCTATTTACGCCGTTTTAGCATGGGCCTAGTCATGGAATATTAAATTGCATGTTGGAAAGGTGTCGATTGACATTAATGGCTATTTAAGTTGGATTTATCACCCGGATCTTCCTCCGGTTCGGTTCTTATTAAATGCATGATCATGGCTTCAAATTTTGATTTTATTTAATTATAGATCCGATTTTAATTACATTTGCAATTGTAAGTATTTTGTTGATGGTTATCGAAAGTTAATTTAATTTTTTGTAAAATAATATTTAAAATTAAATGGTGTGATTGGTTCAAATCAACATATTAAAAATGTTTAGGGCCTTTAATGATCTGANTATATTTAAAATTAAATGGTGTGATTGGTTCAAATCAACATATTAAAAATGTTTAGGGCCTTTAATGATCTGAGTTCCAGATGAGTTAGGATTGGGTTAAAATAGGCTCGAAAAACATTTGAATCAAAAGTTTGGCTCATAACACGCCTGGTTTAACTCGATCCGCGAGCCTAAATTTGAATCAATTTTAGATTGATTGACGATCTTCGAGCTAAACTCACAACCCAAACATTAATAGGGTTGTTAATGATTCGATTACAAGCCGAGCTCGGGTCACTTTGGAAAAAAAACAGTACAAAATTTTAGCTCATAGCTCAACTCGTTTGTTTCGATCTGTCGTCGATCCAAGCACAANACAGTACAAAATTTTAGCTCATAGCTCAACTCGTTTGTTTCGATCTGTCGTCGATCCAAGCACAAATTCAAATTAATTTTTGAGCAATTGATGATCTTCGGGCTGAATCCACATACCTAAATATATGACATTCGACATTTGAGCTATGTTCATATTCATATCATGATAGTAAAGAAATTATAAAAAAAAATTTGTTTATGATATTTTTATCAAAATATTTATGTTAATTTCTACCATTTCATCATAAAAATTTTTCCGCATTTAAAATAAATTTAAAATTTTGAGGCACATTTTGATCAAAACTTTATTAGTAATTATCCATAGCTAAATACTATTTGTAAGTATATATAAATCCTACATATTATTTAAAATTAAATGCTACTAATTATGTATATTTTTTTAAATCTTAAAAATAATAAGCATCTATTTTAAATACCTACTATAATTTCTATAATTAATACTTGAAAATTTTATTTTGATATTGTTTAATTAGATGGTTAAACAACACTAATTAGTGCTTAATCTTTAATGAGCACAAGTGAAGTTATGCAATATATAGGATTATAAATGTGTCGAACACGAGTATAGATATAATTGATGAGTAGTATTTCGAGCACAAATGAGCTGAAAATGAACGAACAAATTCTTGTTTGTGTTCGGCTCGTTCATATATCGAGCACCAAAAAAATATTTGTGTTCGGCTCGTTAAATTAGCAAACAAATCAAATACAAGTTTCTTAACGAGTTGAACACGAGTTATTCATGAACAAAGAGCTTACTGTGATTTATGAGTTGGACCCACATATATTTTTTTTTCCCGGGGGAATAATAAAATAATTCCCACGCGCTTAACAAATGCTGCTTTCTCTTTCAACCTTTCCATTTTAATGACTTCAAGCATTAAAAAAATAAATAAATAGATAAAAAAACAGATGATGATATCGTAAACATTGGTCATAATTGATTTAAATAGTTGATTGGATATCTATATATTATATTAAATCATCTAAAAATAAATCCTGGAATTACTGTTCATTTTTTTCATGTTATTTTATGTTGTGATGCAAAATAAAATAGATTATTTTAATATTGATTTTTTTGGCGCAGATTATTATGGCGTCTGGCGTTTTGAAAACGCAGGATAAGCGTTTGGTTTGTGTGATTAGGGGGCGGGCTGAAAACGCCGGTCTTAATTTCTGAAGAGAAGCGGGACGCGGGATCGACCCCGCGTCCCGCTTCGATGAAGTGCGTTTAGGAAAAATCCCTCTCGTGCCCTTCTTCTCCCCCGTGAGATCTCGTTGCCCTAGCTGCTTCTCCATCGCTCCTCTCCCTCTCGTCTCCTCGGTTCTTCTTCGCGTCGCCATTAGCCGATTCCCGCCTCATTGATCCCATCTGATTCCCTGTTCGGCATCCTATGTCGTATTTGCTACTAATGCTTTAGCTGATTCCCTGTTCGGCATCCTAGGACGTTACTTCACTACGTCCTTGCTTTTCTTTTGCCCTTCGTCTTCATCCTCACCGCCGTCGTCACTCTCGAAGGCGTCAATAAGTGTTCCTCATTTGGTAAGTGGGTTTGTTGATTTCTTCTTTTTTTCTTTGTAGCTTATCCAGAACAAGGGCAGATTTGTCATTTTTTCCAAGATCAGCTGTTCTTTAAACGCACAAACCAAACAAACAGGCAACTTATCCAGATCAGCTGTTTATCACCAGATTATCAGGATAAGCAACTTATCAAGATAAGCTGGATAAGCTGAAGCTGCCCCAAACATACCCTAAGACATACGGGGTGGTGGCTGTTAAAGGAGAAAATATTATGTTTTGAGCAATAGATATATGGACGACAACATGGATTCCATCATGCAACCGTGCAGTCCATGTTGTCGTTCAGACATTCAAATGTAATATTTTCTCTTGATTATTAAGCTGTTAGTGTTGATGAGGGCTAGTAATGACTGCGACTAAATGTGGCAAATAGCAATAACAATCAAAATAATAGGTATTTGGTAAACTAATTTGATTTATTTTAAACTCAAAACAACACATTTGTCTTTCTCCCTCTCTCCCAAGATAACTCACCAATATTGGATATATATAATTAATCAGTATCAGCTATTGGAGGCATCAATGAAATATATAATGAGCCTGTAATAATCGTCGGTGGCTAAGCTCCTACAGGTGCAATGTCTTGCGGACCATGACGTGAGATCATCATGTTATAAAGTCAAAGGCCCAACAACCTCGCTGAAATCGTGCATGCTTACAAACCATGATGAAAGCTCATGTTGTGAACTAAACTAATATTGACAGTAGACTAATATCATTTGGGACATGGCCTAATCGAGCTTTAGAGGCAGTGGAACATGAAGAAAAATAGAAGAGAGAAGCTTTTGATTGAGTTCTTGTTGACTTGAAAGCTGTCATCAGTGCCTTTGGTTGAAGGAGGGAAGCCTCTTATGGGACAAAGGTTGTCCTGATTTTTAGAAAGTTTTGGAGATAATAGGTTAAGATGATTTTTTTCAACACTTGCAAACACACACACACACACACACACACCCCACGTATAGAGTCTTGATTTAAAGATTTTAAAATATAATTTATTGTTGATACACCATCAATAAATTTTCATCATCTAGCATTAATCTTGAGGCATGACAGATCTCAAGACGATCTTCTGAGCAAAAAATGGTCAAACTTTGATAAAAAAGTCATCCGAAAGTCCGATTTCAATAAACTTATTGTCAAACTAACTGGCATGATGAGAGAGACCAAATGATACCAACATAGTTTCAATCTGAACCAAATCAAACCCTGACTAAGCCATTAAACCACTTGCGAAAGTTTGCTATACTTATTTGAAAGATCAAAGAGATGTTGAATCTTGTGAGCTTATAGTCGAATAAGTGTCTCAGCGAGACAAATCCAACGAGCCTAAGACTGATTGGTGCTGGCATCGTTAAGGCACTCTGATGTTTATCGAATGCTTACAGATTAGGGGAAGCTCTCTGGGCTTTTCGATTAAAGTGGTTCATATTTCTGCATTAATTGCACCTGAAATTCTATAAATAGACCCCACCCCTCTAATGAGGGGAGGGGGGGGGGGGAGGAGAGCTCGAAACTTTGAGAAGAAGCTGAAGTCCAACATTACTTCTGGAGTCGTTGACCACCGCTAATCGTCGTCGACTGCTACAAACCACCACTGACCACCGTTGATCAACGTAGACCACCACCGACCGCTGTTGACCATCGACGACCACTGTCGACCACCACTTGCTAGCCACAATCAATTGCTATCAGTCGTCGTTCATTCCTTGCAACAAGTTCATTCACATGCCACCGTTGTAACTTGAGAGACGTACAACCCTTCTAACCAGTGGGACAGGTTATTGCAACTGTAATCATTATTTTATAGTAGAACTCTTCAGCTGGGTGATCCCACGAACACAATGAGTGCGTGCGTAGTGTGATTACTTCAATTTCAATCTCAGAAGACTTGGCCAAAAACTTGATGTTGTAGCGGTTTTACAATGTTTAATTCTTAATTGAATATTATATATCAAATAATTCTCATTTTCTTTTNTTTAAAGGCTATCCAAATATAGTAATCATCACATAAAACAGTAAGAATTAAAAAGATCCTTAAAGAAAAGAAAAAAAAAGAGAAAAAAAAGAAAAGTAAAAATAAAATAGGAAAGGAGAAGCTTGAGGAGATGCATAAAAAAAATTGACTTCACTTGAATCATCTTAAGGGAAGAAACTTAATTATAATTCCAAGCTTATNAAGTAAGAACTAAAAAGATCCTTAAAGAAAAGAAAAAAAAAGAGAAAAAAAAAGAAAAGTAAAAATAAAATAGGAAAAGAGAAGCTTGAGAAGATGCATAAAAAAAATTGACTTCACTTGAATCATCTTAAGGGAAGAAACTTAATTATAATTCCAAGCTTATTATCAATTCTAAAGATATTAGTTAAATCCTTACTAAAGGAGTTCTTAGATAATTCTATCTTTTTAATTCTTCTATTATTTTAAGTGTGACAAATTACAATTATTTTTTAAATAAATAGAAAATCAAAATTTTAACTTGATTGCTAGATACTCTTATAATGTAGTTCTAACCCGAGTTATTAAAAATTTTTCTAAAGTTTCACTATCACCTTTATGGGGCAAAATTATAGGAATCTCTAATGAAACCCACTACCATAAGTTAAAGAATCTAGTTTATAAAATAAATGGGATAATAGAGGACAAGTAACGTTTAAGTTTGAGGGAATTGATATGCCTTAAAATGTGCTATTTTTTATATTTTATGTTTATTTTTAATGATATTGCACTTTAATTGAATGTATTTTTTTTGTGGTATAGGATATGGATTTTTGTAGAGAAAGCAAAGAAAATGGAGCAAAATGGAACAAGGAGCTNTATATTTTATGTTTATTTTTAATGATATTGCACTTTAATTGAATGTATTTTTTTGTGGTATAGGATATGGATTTTTGTAGAGAAAGCAAAGAAAATGGAGCAAAATGGAACAAGGAGCTTATTTCTCAACTTGCGCCTAGTTGCCAGTCAGTTATTCGAGGCTTCTAGAAGGGTGGCGCCTAGGACCCACAGTTGTAAGGAGAATTGAAAAATAATTCAAAGGAACTTCAAAGGATTTGCTTGTGGAGAAGTTTAAGATAAGTACTTTGTATTTTGTTTGAGTTTTATTTATTGTGTGAACTTAAATTTTAATATAAATCACGTTTTCTTGTGTTATCCCCATGAGGTTTGAATAGTTTTTTTTTTTATGTTTCTCCTTGTAGTAAGAATTAATCATGTGTAGGATTAGAATTATTTAAAATTTCTCTTATTACATGCTTGTGATGATTCTTTACTTCGTACTTAATTCACATATTCAATTCGACCAATTGGTATGTTAAAACTTGTTGTGAAGCCATAATGACTCGAGAGGGCTATATATTCCTCAACTAGTAAGAATCATATTAATCTGGTGGGTGATAAGGTAGTCTATTAATTAGTGCAAATAGATAGCGAGATAAATTTTGATGGGTGTAAATTAATCTTTCTAGGGTGATAGGATAGATTATTACCAATTTGATCTTCAGTTTGGAACTTAAGGACTGGTTAGTCCTAAAGTGAGGGCATATTGGGTGATCTAAAAGTGAGAGGCTATAACCTACCCATCATAACCTTANTATAATGACTCGAGAGAGCTATATATTCCTCAACTAGTAAGAATCATATTAATATGGTGGGTGATAAGGTAGTCTATTAATTAGTGCAAATAGATAGAGAGATAAATTTTGATGGGTGTAAATTAATCTTTCTAGGGTGATAGGATAGATTATTATCAATTTGATCTTCAGTTTGGAACTTAAGGACCGGTTAGTCCTAAAGTGAGGGCATATTGGGTGATCTAAAAGTGAGAGGCTATAACCTACCCATCATAACCTTAGAATTATGAACTTAACTCTAAGTTAACCAAAGTTCTTTATGTACTCGGAAGAGGGTAAATAATAGGATTACTCCTATTTGTCACAAAACTACGTTTAAATCTTTAAACATTTGATTCTCACACTAATTATGATCTCATTGCAATGGGAAAGACTTTTACATAATTTGAACCCTTTTCCGTTTAACTAGTTTAGAAATATTTAGCATTTTTTTTAAGCATTGAAATAGAATTTGTAGGATTTAGTTAATTCTTTTTACATATAAGCTTCCGACCTTATTTCTTAGATAATTATTTGGAGTTTAAGTAAATTTTTACTAAGTTAATAAAAGAGTTTTCACCTTCCACGTGAAATCGATACTTGGGGCTTAAAAAGAAAGTCCTATATTACTTGAAATGATACGTGCACTTGTGTAGTATCCCTAGTGTAAAATTAAATTGTGAAAAGAAAATGAGAATTATTTGATATATAATATTCAATTAAGAATTAAACATTGTAAAACCGCTACAACATCAAGTTTTTGGCCAAGTCTTCTGAGATTGAAATTGAAGTAATCACACTACGCACGCACTCATTGTGTTCGTGGGATCACCCAGCTGAAGAGTTCTACTATAAAATAATGATTACAGTTGCAATAACCTGTCCCACTGGTTAGAAGGGTTGTACGTCTCTCAAGTTACAACGGTGGCATGTGAATGAACTTGTTGCAAGGAATGAACGACGACTGATAGCAATTGATTGTGGCTAGCAAGTGGTGGTCGACAGTGGCCGTCGATGGTCAACAGCGGTCGGTGGTGGTCTACGTTGATCACCAGTGGTCAATGGTGGTTTGTAGCAGTCGACGACGATTAGCGGTGGTCAACGACTCCAGAAGTAATGTTGGACTTCAGCTTCTTCTCAAAGTTTCGAGCTCTCCTCCCCCCCCCCCCCCCCCCCCCCCCCCCCCCCCCCCCNAAGTTTTCTGACTCATGGGACACAATGGAGATTAAAAATCAAGTGATATTAATCTCTGTGTGCTTCAAATTAAATATTTAAGAAAATTAAGGTTTGCTCAAAACAGTGATGTTTTGAT
Organism: Phalaenopsis hybrid cultivar; assembly: GCA_002079205.1. NCBI lineage: Eukaryota > Viridiplantae > Streptophyta > Magnoliopsida > Asparagales > Orchidaceae > Phalaenopsis > Phalaenopsis hybrid cultivar. The sequence continues at coordinate 38,868 of JXCR01131746.1, forward strand.
TCTTAAAAACCATGAAATTATTTCCTAAGACTACTCTGGCCATAGGGAACTTACATGAATTTTTGTAGAATTCAAAGCCATATGCAATTTTCTATAATTATTTGAACAGAAAATGCTTAAGAACTTAGAAAATTATAAATTATTTCCTAAGACTACTCTGGCTATAGGGAACTCACATGAATATTTGTAGAATTTTCTGGTATGAAATTTTCTATAATTATTTGAACAGAAAATTCTTAAGAAATTAGAAAATTAAGATCTCGCACATACAATTTTCTATAATTATTTGAATAGAAAATGCATAAAAACTTAGAAAATTAAGATCTTTGTCAGACCTCCTGTCTTTGGAAAAATGCTGAAATTGTGCACCTGGACAGAGGCTACAATATATAAAATTTGGGATCAAAGTGATAATCCAATATGAATGGAGAATTGAAAAACCCCTAACCCTAATTCATTTTTTAAAAATAATTTATGCCATGAATGGAGAATTGAAAAACCCCTAACCCTAATTTATTTTTTAAAAATAATTCATGCATCAAAATGGAGAATTGAAAAATCCCTAACCCTAATTTATTTTTTAAAAATAATTCATGCATCAAATGAACGGAGAATTGAAAAACCCCTAACCCTAATTTATTTTTAAAAAATAATTTATGCATCAAATTAAATGAAAATAATTCCATTTGATTCTCCTCTGTTCACTGAGCAAGAGGGTATTTTTATTTTATTTTTATGAATTCTCTATGCAAAGATATGGATTTTTGAAGTTTAGGGGCTATTTTCTGAATTTATTAAATACCCCTATTTATTTATTCAAAACCACGGGCTGTTGGATCATCGGATCCGTCGAACAGCCACGCGGCACGCTTCTATTCGACGTTGCCTTCTGAGTCAGCTGCAACGCGGCCCACCATATCGCTCCAGAAGATCATCCGGCTTGATCTCCGCCATCCATTCAATACACGCAAGAATGGACAACATCCGTTCATTGTCCCTGATGGCCTTAACCGAGAGCTGTCCAACACCCTATTCATGGCCGTGGGGGGCATTTTATAGAAATTGGCCAAGGGGAAGCTTGGCTGGCCAATTGAGGGGTTAACCCCACTGCTTAGGTGTTAAGCAGAGGAGCTCTCAGCTCAATTTGGGCTGAGGTGGCTTCTTGGCATGA